>JXSR01S014234.1:16373-31559 GCA_000969725.1 Ophiothrix spiculata | reverse complement strand
TCAGTGATTTCTGTCAGAAGTCGAATTGATTTATGTCAAAAGCATAGCGACAGTGTAAACAAACCGCCCGGGTTTTGAGGTTAAGACCTATAAATAAGGTAAAAAACAGATTTCACGTGATTTTTTTCCGCTTGTTTTCATAGTCATCGAATGAAAAACATGTTTGTCTTCCCGAAAACATTAAAAAAAAAATTTCATTCATGCCAATCCAAAATGGATGTCTGTAACCCTTAAATGCGGTTATTTTATAACGAAGTAGACACCTGTTTACTCCATCTAGTTGTAATTTCATCAATCAAGATGATCTGCAAAATAACAAATTCCACCATCTCCTGTTCTTTTACACAATCAATGTGAAAAAATGATGACTTTCGTTACAAATTAGACTTAGCCAGTCTTATTCAGAGAGTCTTATTTAAGTAATATTTACATTTGTTAATGTTTCACTTAACATAAACATAAACTTAATTTCAAAATAACACTAATAATATCAAATGTGTAGCATATTTGCCCATAAAATGTCGGAATATTTTTTTTCCCGCTTAAATGCATTATTTTGCAGAATTGCTAAACCGCCGTGTTTAATGACGTCATAAAATTGTACTGTCTTAACTGATTGTACTTAACCCTAGTTATACGGAGCGATTTTCACAAACATATTATACGGAGGGGGGGTTGCAACAACCCCCCCCCTCAATTTTTTATAGCGAGTCCCCCAGACCCCCGTATGTGGTACCAGTTGATAGGTATCAGTCCCCTCTTTCCATTGATACCAAATTCAAGGTCATCCATAAATGTATGACGTCACTATGACGTCAT
The DNA here is from genome assembly GCA_000969725.1 of Ophiothrix spiculata. Taxonomy (NCBI): domain Eukaryota; kingdom Metazoa; phylum Echinodermata; class Ophiuroidea; order Amphilepidida; family Ophiotrichidae; genus Ophiothrix; species Ophiothrix spiculata. The sequence continues at coordinate 30,740 of JXSR01S014234.1, read as the reverse complement.
AATTACCAAAATGTTGAAAATCGGCATTTGTACGGAAAATATAGGCAAAAATCAAAATTTTCTAAAAAATCGTAGGAATCTCCGATTTTCACGCATTTTTTTGCTAAATATTGTAGAAAATGACAAGTTTTACCTAAATACCAAGTTTGAAATGGATATCTGCTATATAAATGACTAAAAAGTACATTTACAAAATCACGGAGTTACACCAACCCCCCCTGACCTCCGAACTTTGAACGGACACTGTGACCCCCCTGAAGGTGGTAGGGTCAAAATGTTTTTACTAGAATAAGCGCAAAGGATGAACTTAGAGGTACACCAAGTCACCTTGCGCTGCGCGCGAGGAATTTTTAGCGACAGAAAAAATGTCGGTAGGGCCCCCCCCCCCTTCGTAGAACTAGGGTTGATTTAGTAAATATAGAAAGAAGACACGTTAGATTATCTAATGTTACCAAATAAACCTATTTTACAGTTCTTAATTATCAATTTCCAGGACAAACATAATGTTCTCTCTGATTGTCATGCATGGCTTTCTTTCTTAACAAAAGTGGCACCATTGTGATTTTTCACTTCTGCATATAATTAAGCATGTTGAAATACGCGAATTGATCAGAATAAACGGCATTTGAAAGCTTGGAGTATTGTACCATTATTTGAAACTATCATTTTGGTTTTGCCAAAGAGGGTGCTTTTTAACTTGTACAATTTATTGAGACACACTGTTCATTCCAATAATGTTTAATACAGCATGTGATAGGTTAGATGACTTAAGTTCTCGGTGTCTCCGGTCAGTCGAAGTAGGACCTGGAAAATCTTTCCTTTAAAATTCAATATACGGTAATCCACTACAAATTGGATTATGACTACGATCTAAATGAAATTATCAAATGATATGGTGAAGTATATCCCATTAATATGATGAAATTAGTTTTTAAATACATCAGTTGTCAAAGACGTCTACCTGTCTACTGTGTAGGTAGTAGATATAAAATTCCAAATCAAATTAGTGAGCAACACTTCAACCATCTAGAGTAGATTTTTTATTCGTGTCACCAAGCGCATACTGTTGATGGTAAGATTTTATTTGGAGAGGTAAAAAAAGGTAAAAGGGACGGCCTGTATTTCAAAGTGCCCATCTCTCTTATACGAAGCGTTTTGGCCAGACTCCACAATGTGTTATATTTGCGGTGAGGGGTTTGACACACCTCCTTCCCCGCGAGTCTGTTACCTTCATAGTATTAAAGAAAGCTGGTACCCATTTGACACCTGGGTTGAGAGATGCACATTAGGGTAAGTATCTTGCTCAAGGACACTACATACGCGGCCCACCGGATTCGAACCCACTCTCGATGCCCGGTGATTAACAGTCGAGAACTTATCCGCTATGCCACGCATGTCCCTATGCGTGAGAGGATGTGTTTAAAACAAAACTAAAATCCGTACAATGCTCAACTTTGATCCACATAATACAATGATCTAACTCATTAAATGAGCTAATTTCTATAGAATATGCGAAAGGTTTGTCAAAAGATTTAGTTTCATACTTTCTATTTCAGTTCGTTTTGGAGAACACAACATGGACCTCTTTGTTTGATGGTTTGATCAATTTGGTCACATTCATGCTATCGTTTGTTATGAATTACCAAAACTAAAAAATGTCAACATACGAGTATGAGTTTTTAGTAAGTTAAATAGTCTATTTTTAACGTTAATTGGCCTAAACATGTTTCAGATTAAAGTGTCCCCCCCCCCCAAAAAAAAAAAAGACATACAACGAGCAATAAAGTATTACATACAGAGTAATATTTGCATGGATGATTTCAATGACACGTTATTAAATCAATATTAAAATGGGATTTAAAGTCAAAATGCACCCTATAGGACTTAAAATTTGAAAATGATTATACTAGACGATGACTAAATTATTAACCATAAAGAAAGTACAAAATGGAGACAAAGTCGAAGATCTATGTCGTGAAGCCGTAAATAACTTTTGCCCAACATTTCTCCGTGCAGTGTAGTGATTCCCGTTTCCTCGTGCTGCCACGATTACTTGGATTTTCCATAGTGTACTTATATATTACCTCCTTACAACATGCTTACTGTTTGAAAAAGTTGATGCATTGCTATCCTGGCGATTCCACTAGGGTTTAAAAAAGGATCTTATTTCTTGATACCATAAACCTTTTTAATGGTCACGCTATGCCTGCAACATTATACTTGAGTAGCCCCCTGGGAAAAAACTCTTGATATGCGTTCGACAAAAATAAAATAAAAATATATAAAAGATATATACTTATTGTCAGTAATATCATAGTATGATGAATAACTTCATCGAAAGATAAGTCAATAAATATTGCAATATAGCTTACTGAATTCTCAAAGAGAGTGCGGACTGAACACAAAAACCCACAAGCCTTCGCCTGTAGCAAGTGCTCTAATAACGCCGTAACTATATATATGGTGCACTGTCGAAAGGTCTGAGGATAATTCTTGAATATAAAATACTACAGGCATATTGAAAATGACCTCGATATTCTCTAAAGGTACACTTTTGGAACAACAACATTTATCACATTTAGAAAAATAGCGGAACTAGACAGTATTACTTTACTGCTATCAGTCCTGTTCCAGACAGTCTAATACCCCGTTATGAACAGTGTAAGAGAATCACACAATTCATGTAATATAACACATGCCAAGTTTTTGTGCTACCAAAGTAAACATGCAAAATAAATGATTCGATTTAAGCTGTTCTAAACTTGCCGTCCAAAGACATTCACTTGGTCGAGTGACTTCGCTCTGGGTATGAATATTAGGAGTTTTTTATAATAAAATATGTAAAGGTTAAACTGTTGGAAATAAACAATATGTATTGTATTTTGTTTTAAATAAAATTCATCGATCATATTTTGAACCCTTACATCAATTTGTTTTACTAATAGTCTATCGGTTTATTTTCATATGTTGCGGAGTATACATTAAATGTCAAATTGATGCAATTTGATGACTATAATCATTTCAATTCAAGTACTTTTAAAATGAATAAATAAAGCAAAGACAACAATTTCAATGTGTTATACGAAACGTTTTTTTATGGCGGCCATTTAATTTACACGTAAACACAGCGAGTATGAAAAGTGACATATGATTCCTCGCGTAGTTGTTTCAGTCATACGCAAAATGAACTCGAAGAAATGCTACGCCTTTGTTGGTTGTCAGGCTTGCTTAAATGGCGATCTCGCTGCGTTGAAATATTTTGCATTACATGTGAAATGCAATCAATGTGACATGCGTTTTTTTGTGTTTGGTTCTTTTATATAAATTATGTACAAAATTTCAGGAATTCATCGTGACGGTGAATAATTGAAGAAAAATCAACACGCTACACCAACAAAAATAAAATCAAAACGACTATACCGGGAATCGAACTCACCGCCTCTAGATTAAAAGTCTCATACTCTTTCTTGTGAACCATGGAGTTGAGACATTATGAATTCATGCGTATTCAAAGTATTCAGAAGTGCCGTACGGAGAAGAAAACCATATACCCCCACATCAAATATGTCTTATCAAAATTTATCGTCAGATTTTTGGTGAACTGAACAGTACAATTATTATTGAATTATATTATGCTGATAAGTATCAATTTTAGCTTAAATTTTGAGACCAAATTTCATCTCTGTTGTTCTTTTATTTTATTTCACATCACTTTAATAGTACAGAGAAAATACAATTAAATGAGACCAAAATAAACCTAGAACAGCCATCCTTGATCAGGAGAAGCGCTCTAATATAAACGCCCTGCTTTTCCAGTTTGCAACAAGTGGGTCATCTATCATAATTACCATATGGCTTAACCGAACTACATTCATTTAGTTTTGTTGGTTTTGAGTGACATGTTACAGACCGTCTAGTGTTTTATTAATATGGATCAATTTCCTTACGATAAATTGAGACAAATCAAATTTATGATATATTTTGATAGGATTCATTTTCAATAAACTTCAATTTGAGTTTGCATTTAGTTGTGCATATGCTATTTATTTTCAAAGCGGCGTTTGTGACATGAATTTCTTACCCTATAATATTAATTCTGTACCAGCTAGTTATGTAATAATGTACTAAGTTATTAAATTAAACTTCTAGTACCATCTATGACCATAATAAACTAGAATACTTTAATACACTATATAGGAAGACCACCGTGTTGTAAGATTCTTATAGATTTATTTTAACGTCTTTCAGGGTTTTGACATTTTATCGTAAGGTGACCTCTTTCTTTTGAAAATGCCTAGGTTTGTACAGTAGTTTAAAAACATTACAATTCGCAATTTAATATACATGTATATCCGTTATATTAATTTAACAATTACGTCTCTTGCATTAAGGGTAAAAGGAATCCATCTGCTCAGGAAAATGTGAATCCTAACTATTTTTTAATCATGAAAAGATAAATAGTTCCACTGCCTTTGCGGGGACTCGAACCATGGATTATGGCAGGGGTTAGTCATGCATTACGAAGCGAGGGATCTACCGCTGAGCTATCAAGGCAGCGTTGAGATCGTGAACTAAAATCTAAAACATAAACATTAGAATACCATATTTTTCTTTTGTTTACATAAAAATTGCAATTTTTGCCTCATTGGAATGCTCAATTTGTAAGTAAATTATGCGAATTCGTATATTGGTAGTTAACATTTGAGTTAAGTTTAGTTATTTTAGCCAAGACAAGCGAGCCCCTCAACTACCGGCTGAGTCCTCTACTACTGGCCGTCGAGCGCCACTGCCAGCCGGTCATCAAGTATACGGTGTTCATAGTGGGAAGACGTACGCCATTTTGCAAAGTAGCATTTTCCATTATCAACAAGACAAGACGAAAAAATGTTTCGTCAGGGTCAATTTTTTCGAAGTAGTCTTTAGGTGTCATTTTGACCTTGATAATGGACGTAAAATCACTAGTAAAGTTCCATGTATAAATTAGAGACTCTATTTAATATTTATGCCAAAAATTGTGATATTCTGATAGGTGTAAGTAGGTAAAAACTTGCAGCATGTCATTCAGCCGAGCGAGACGTTTTTAAAGACTGTAGCCTTAAACGTTAGCCATTGTCATCTTACAATAAATGTGTTGTTCCTGCACCATTCTTTGAATACAGAATATAATTAATCACATAAGCTACGATAATGCATGTAAAAATGCTCCTTTGTGATTGATATTTGATTTAAGGAGTTAGGTGGGCATTTCGTGTATGTACAATTCTACAAGGGCTGGTCAGGGGCTCAAATAAAAGACAACAGGTGCACAGGTCCTTTCAAAATCTTTACTTTAACCCTCAAAGAGCCGGGCTTTTTCGACCCATCTCACAGCCGGGGGGGGCGGATTCCGCCCCCCCCCCTTCCGATCTCGGAAACCGATTGACGAAGTGTAGGGTACTGGTGGATAGCTATGACCCTCACGAGTCCATTGGTACCAAAACAAAATGAAATCGGACCTTGTATGACGTCACAGTGACGTCATAAGTGACGTCGCGTTGAAAAACGCGAAAATCACCAAAAATCGCCAAAATCGTCGTTTTTCGCAGTTTTTTCGAGCAAAAGTTGCAATTTTTATCAATAATGTGTGGCAAAGTATACTAAGGCATGTTCTTACTCTAAATAAATCAAATAAATACAATGAAACATAGTGGAAGTGTATCCTAAGAACAAAAAACACGATTTGTATATAATTTGCATTGAAAATCAGTTTTTGGTCAGTTTTTCGGTTGACCCAGCTTGCCATTACGGAACGCCACTTCCTAACCCTAGGTCAGATTTTCACAAAAATGGTCTTGAAATAAGCGCAAGGCTTTAAGGAAAAAAGTCAAAATGTTTCAGCGCGAAAAAATAACAACCGGCGGAGGTATAAAAAAATTTCCAGAGGGGTGGGGGCGGATTCCGCCCCCCCCCCCCGGCTCTTTTAGGGTTAAGCCCAAATCAACTCTGTTTGACTTTCCTACTAATGAACTGAAGGATATGTTTGCCCCAAGTGAGAAAAGTGGATGAAACACATTATTTTAAGAAATTCCTTTTAAAATCTGTAAGCACTCATTTTACATATTCTATCAGCAAATCATTTTTCATGTGTATGAATTACAAAAGCAGTGTATTTATTACATTTAAGCAGTTTCCAAAATTGTTTAATGTAAACATTCCCATGATATGATTTAACCAATAATTGCTTAAAAATCACGGGTTGAAAAACAATTAATTAAACAACATACTTGGCTGTAATCTTTTTGTTTCGAAGAAAATTGATTATAGCATTGGATCCCCGTGTCCAATTAACATTGTTATTGAGGTCAAAAATTGTTGTTGTTTTTTGGAGTCCTACTGAACAGATAGACAATTTTATACCCGTTCCAGCACTCAACTTCTTCATCGTTTTCATAACAAGAAAGTGGCACAAACTGGATGTTTGGGTTTCTCCAGTTTGACAAGCAAATGAAATGGAACAAAAATAGTCTATGGGCTATGCCAACACCCCCCCCCCCCCCCCTCCTAGGGGGATTTTTCGGAGGCAGGTATTTTTGGGATCCTTATGCATTGAGGTTTTGAAATCGGGTTGCCTGAAAATTGCCCAGTGGTGGGTTGGGCCATGAGGGCACTTTTTTCAAAATGGCCGCCAAAATAACATATTTTCACCATAAAACAGCTTTAATTGATATGTAAACCACTTTATGTCCAGTTTGATCAGTCAGAAACAGCTTCGGGAGTTGCAACAAATACAGTTGTCATAAAATTACGGCATTTGCATGTTTTAAATTCAAAATGGCCGCCAATTAACATTATTTCATAAAAATATACCAAAACAAGCCTTCAAAATGCTTAAAATCACTAACAATCATTAGAAAGAGCGCTTTGTTTCCTATTCGGTCAAAAGGCGCTATATAATTGCCATTATTATTATTATTATTAGAAAGAAATATTTTAGGTCACCACAGGATCATATTGTCCTAGTTTGTCTAGTATGATATTATTCACATATTTCAAATCCAAAATGGCGCCCAAAACATATTCAAAACTGAAAATTGGTTAGAGCAGGACTAACATGGGATTAAATATCTTTCATATTTAAGATAATCAATGAATAATGGCTCTCATTTTAACAACAAACCCACTCCTCCATTGATTGGGTTGTCAAAATATATAAAATCCCATATGGCTTCTGTAATATGATCCATGCTTTTTTCCTGCTTGCTAATATCATGTGAATGGTGCTGTACGTGTGAGATTTCTTTGCTGCTTGCCATAACGTATACTAGATTATGTGATTGCCGTGTGTTCCTAAACCTGGACATATATGTTTGAGCAAAGCACATTTTTGAACTGTTCTACACATGATCTATAACAGATTCATATCTGTACCTATTTCAGATGCGGACAAGAACTCATCCCTGTGGAACTACAATCTGCTGCCGGCCGAGCCTAACATTCTGTCCGATGTGAAAATATCTATGTGTTGGGACAAGAACTTTTTGTCTTCAGTGACTGTGTGATTGTATGTGTGTTTATATTGTGTGACTATATCGTGTATCTATTTGTTTGAACATTACTACTCTTCAAAGAAGAGGTGCTCCTACATACAGGAGGAAATTCCAAAAACAACAACAACAATGGCTGCCAAATACACTTAAAATGAATAAAAGTGGCATTTAAACAGTATTGACAGCGTTAAATACTGAACATAATTGATGAAAAATAGCTCTGTGGTAATAACATACCCACTTTTACAACATGTTATCATGTTTCATATCCAAAGTGGCCCCATAATTAGGGCCAAACTCGCCGCTTAAATACAATTTTGTTGCACAAATGAATTAAAGTGTCATTAAAATAGCAATAAAAACTTAAGTATTCAAAATAAACAAAAAGAAAATGGCTTTGAGGCCAATAACTGACCTACTACTACCTAATTGGGATTGTTTTCATTTCTCGAATCTAAATGATGTCCATAATAAGGCACAAAATGGCTGCCAAATATATTTTTAGGTATTTTGATGGTAGTAATGAACCTCTTTATGGGTGCCTGTTAGGATTTGCAACATGTTAACATCATATTTTGAGGACATTTGTTTCTAAGGAAACTATTTTCCCTTGATTATTAGCATTACTTAATCCCATTAAAGTAGTTTTAACGTCACTCCTATTCATTTTGTAGTGCAAAAATGTATTTGGTAGCTATTTTCATCCTCATAGTAAGCACCGTTTTGGATTTTAAAAACAGGTTTTATAACATTATCTGTGGAGAAATGTTTCTTTTGTAACCCTCAATAACAATTTTTGTAGTTTATTTTGAATATTCATTTTATAGATTTATTTATCTCCCATTTTTGCATTTTTTTACTTTTAAATTGCATTTTGGGACCGAGTGTGAACCTTTTTATTAAAGAGGTTCCATTTTGGATTAGAAACATATTAACTACATACTTAAAAGAAGGAATTGATCTGTTGATAGATTCATAGCCATTTCCATTGATCATTTCGTCCACTACAGTTTTAAGTTTTCTCTTCTTTCCAATATATTCAGTGAACAATTGCATTTTGGCACCGATTGTGAACCTTTTAAGAGGTTCAATTTTTGGATTAGAAACATATTAACTACATACTTAAAAGAAGGAATTGATCTGTTGATAGATTCAAAGCCATTTCCATTGATCATTTCGTCCACTACAGTTTTAAGTTTTCTCTAATTCCCAATATATTCAGTGAACAAAATATCCATTTTGGCGACCATTTTGAACCTTATTATTGGCAGCAGTTTGGATATGAAACATTCAGCTTCAGATTCATTTATTTCAATATCATAAACAAACATGTTAGCAACAGATTTTAGATTTAGGACATGAAATTGATCTGTTGCTACTCTAAAAGTCATTTTTCATTTTTTTAGCATTTATTTTAAGTTTAGTAATCCTCTTTTAATGTCACTGACCCATTGTTGTGTGGCAAAAAATGGGGGCATATTTGTTATTAATCTTTTCGAATGATGATACTATTTATAATATATTTTTAAGTCACTTTAATCCACTTTTCATTAAATTTTAATGATTATAGGTTTTAATCCTGTTTTATGTCACTTTACTCCATTTTAAGTGACAAAATTGTATTTTGGTGGCCATCTTAGATCTAACATGGGTGCCATTTTGAATTTAATATATGAGAATAATATGATTTGATGACAGAATGATCTGTAGGTAAGTCATTTTCCTTTAATTAATTTGATGTTTTGAAAACAAAAGTCTTTAACACGGTTTTAATGGCACTCCTAATCCATTTTTAGATGAAAAAAATGTTTTTGGTAGCCATTTTGGACCTTATTATGGGCACCACTTAGGATTTTAAACAAGTTAGCAACATAGTTTAGGAAAGAATTGATTCTCTGTTACTCTAACAGCCATGCATTTTCTATTAAACTGAATGATTATACGTTTTAATCCTATTCTAATGTCATTTTCACCAAATTTTGAGAGACAAAATGCATTTTGGCGGCCATTTTGGACCTTATTATGAACGGCATTTTGGATTTAAAGCATTATTAGCAACATAATTAAGGAATGAATTGGTATCTTCTTATCCTAAAGGCCATTTTCTTTTAATTAGTTCACATTATATAGGTTTTTTATTTTTGTTTTAATGTCACAACAGCCCATTTTAAGTGACAACATTGTTTTTGGCAGCCATTTTGGATCTTACATGAACGCCACTTTGAATTTGAATCATAAATGACATGATTTGATGACAGGGTGATCCAATGATAATCCTTAACATGTCTTTCTATTGATTCTTTTATAATTTTAGGCAATGGACAGGCCAAATTGGTCAATTTTCTTGTAAATATGCTATTTGGCGGCCATTTTGGCAGCCATTTTGAATATTTAATGTGCATATGACATCATTTTGTATTCCATTGTGTTTGCTTTATCTCTAAAAGCCATTTAACAATGATAAATTTGGATGGTTGCTTGAAGTGGTTTATGATGAAAATATACTATTTATACTATACTAAAATGGGATGCGAAGGAACTGGCCAGTTCTATCCTTTACACCGTTTTCTAATCATGAATGGATTTCACTTACAGAAAACCTCGTGGTGATGATCATATTCTACACTGTAAAAAAAGGATGTAATTCGACAGACTTTGTTATCTCAGATAACAGGGGGGAAGTTACTGGAAACCGTGATTTTACAGAGAAACGGACATCAATTTTGGTAAATACCATGTACAATCGCACAATTTGGGAGATATTGTCCGTTATTTTACGGCTTTCCCTTTCTCCGTAAAATCACAGTTTTCTTTCCCCCTGTAAACTTAGATTACGAAGTCTGTCCAATTCCATTCTTTTTTACAGTGTAAGACTCGCAAAATACGTTTCATAATGTTAAATTATCAACAATTTTAGACATTTTAAATAGATATGTTGCCTTAAATTGAGTGTATGCCATAGTTTCAATTAGTGAATTTAGGTAAACGATTTTTATAAAATGTTATTGTTAAACATTCGTCTCATCCTTTTTTATTACATTTGTAACATTAAAACTTAGAAGTAAGTACTAAGAATCGCTGACTTTGAATTTCCAATTATTTTGCAAGATAAAGGAGAATAGTAAGTTGATCAAGTAATGTAATCCAAAATAGAGAAGCGTCTGAAGGAGTTCAACTTTCTGAATCTTGATGATCGTTGAAGGAGATGGCACTCCCCTTTGGAAAGGTCATACATAGTACATTTAAATGCACATTATAAACGAAAAAGGACTCTAAGCAATTAAATTGCAAAGTTTACTTTGTTTTTGTTTCAATAGTATAAATATACATATTTCGCTATGATAATCAGGCGTTTTGATTCTATTAGAAACGATCAAAATCAAAATACGTCTTTTTATATATTAAGTGTTTTCGTTAAAGTCCATTTATACATTTTACATGGACAATAATTTTTAACTGAAATATCCAGAAGCTAATTGAATCTTAGAGCAGTAATTTGACGTGGCGTTCTATTATATACAGATGTATAATCTGCATCGGAGGAGGTACAATTTCACCAAATATCCTTCCTACCAGCCAACGTCCAGATCTTGTTCTCATTAATGAAGTCAAGCTTTGCTGCGTTGTGATCAGGTCACTCGGCCTCATTACTAACGACAATATATACCGGTTCTAAATTCAGCAAATCGTTCTTTAATGACATATCCAAAACTGCTTTGCTATGTAGCTACACCCTATGGAACTGTAGGCACGAGCCTATTTGGTTAGGATGTCCCTACATTCAGATATCCTAGTAGCATGAGGTGGAGATCCTGCTCGTCATTTTTGTCATTTGACTGTGCTCATTTCCCCCCTGTGTGCGTTGCGAAGGGGTGCAAGGAATTGTGTGTTTTCCTTGCTTTTTGTGTTGGTTGTGCTGTTTTTTGTGATACTCTGCCTGAGTTGGGTTGATTTTCTTTTCAGTCCAAACTTGTGTCCTTGGTTTCTTGTACCTGCTTCTAATATATATTTTGTAATAAAGCTTGTGGAAAAAATATATAGTTAAATATGAAATAATAGTTTGTGGGTTAGTCAGGATGTAAAAGTCATCTTCTTTAGACTCTCTTGGGTAAAATAGTACCTTAATATATATTCTGTTATTTTGACATACTATATAAATATTATTAGGATACTATGAATTATCAACTAAGTTCGTTCATACTCATGCTGGCATGCTACTTAATAAAATACCTTTTTAGACAATCCAATTAGCGTTGGTTTAGCTGTTTATTTGATTTTTTGTACTCTAATAATTTACAAATGTCATATTATTATATTTTGGGTTACTATATTTTAAATGGGTTACTATATTTTAAAATTTTCCTTTTTCTATTTAATAAATTCAATTTTTTATATTTTAACTACCGAAGTTTATCAACTTTAAGCAGGCTATGGGCAATTCTTCGATATTTTTCAAGCATTATCTTTTCCGGCACAGTTTCTTAATCCGATAATGTTTTTATCTTCTTCAGGTTGTTCAACCCTTTTAATTTTCTTTTTCTAATCTCATTATATCATATTTGTGTTTGTTTGAATATTCTTTTACCTTTGTTAAAATGTCTCAATTGGTCATGCTTTTTAATGCGGGCACTCAAAAAAGGTGATTTTACATTATTATTTCTTGTGTCTATTTAATAATCTGATGAAATGTCATAATTTCGGTATGATTTCAAAGATAATTTACTAGTTTTTCAAGAAATTGAGAATAAAACATGACTAACTCGAACTAAATGCAAACTTCTTGGCAAGACAATTCACAAGGTATCCCAATAAACATTGTACAAGTACTGAACCGCGCTGATTTTCTCAGAGGTTGGGCACATCAGGTATTCAAAAATTATACCATTCTAAATCTCATAGTTTTGTTCATCATCGTAGAAAATATCATACGGTTAAACATGCCATCAAAGCAATGACGTAACAAACGGGGAGGGAGGCAGGGGAGCCCAAGAAAAAATGTGCGCCCGCCCCTGGTCGCACCCCCACCCGCCCAATATGAAATCTGATTTTGTTTATTATTATTACGCCTCTGAATCAAAGTGCGTGTGAAAAGATTTATTAAGAAATCGACGCTTGAGAAATTTATCGCGAATGATCTCGTGTGCTTTTAGAGTCAAAGAGAACCAAAATAGAAATAAAGCAGATTTTCTGTTGTAAAATTTGATCGCCTTGATCAATTTTAACAAGCAAGGGGTCATTTTAAAGCTTAGAAAATGCTGCAACAGATGAAATGAAAAAATCGAAATTGATATCATCTGCAAAGTCCCCCTTTCGGGTGAGCCATCACATTTATTCAATAAATTAAGAGAGTTTTCCCCTTTTTGCTGAATTTCCATTAATTCTAATCGAAGTGATGGACTCACTGCATTTGACATGACATAAGGTACAAGACGACTATATGTTCAATTTGTTTTGTGTAATTATATGAAAAAGAATATCATTTACACAATGCACTTTATTAGGTTAAGAAGGAAAAAAAGCGTTATCTCAGTTCTTAGATATCATAGATTATTAAGAAATAATAATATTATTGTTCCCATGAAAAAATGGTAAAACCTAGTTTTACAATCTTTATCTATACTTTTTAAAACAAAAAAAATGTAAAAAATATTTTATAGGGGAATGGAAAACGAAAAACATATACAGAGTGTCTTCATATGGTTACTTTTGAAGAATATTGGCGGAACATATGCGGGACACTTTTCTACTCAACTGATGATGTAGACCCTTATACCCCTAGGATGTTCTTTGTGGACATTAACTACAACATTCTCATTGTGCAGAAGGAAATGATACAAGCAGAAAAAAATCTATGAAATCTCTGATTTGCATCGATGGATTTCCTTGATATTTTCAATGATGATGAGCAGAATTATGTGTTTTATAATGATATAATATTTGAGTAGTTGGAGTATCCAACGTCTGAGAAAATTAACGTCGTTTCTATGTTCCTGTACATAAAACAGCTTTAAACATTTGTAACCTGCGATCGGTTCCAACCATGTGACTTTTTATAATATGTGTACTGTGATATAAGCTATTAGAATCATTGACTTTGAATCTCCATCTCCTTTTCAAGATGAAAGGAGGTTGGTAAATAGATAAGTAATTTAATCCAATATAGATAAGCGTCAGAAGGAATTCAACCTTCTTAATCTTGATCTCGATCGTAAAATTGAAGGAAATGGCACTCTCATAGAAGGTCATAGTACATTTAAATGAACATATTTATTAAATAAACGATGCAGAATTCTAAGCAATTATATTTCAAAGCTTAGTTAGTTCTTTTTTTTCAATGGTATAAATATACATATTTTGCTGTGATGATTATCGTTTTGATTCTATACTGTAGAAAAGATCAAAGTACGTCGTTTTTATATATTGAGTATTTTCATTTCTTTTTTTTAATTCCATTTATAAATTTTATACGGAAAATTTTTAACTATAATAATAAATAGTTAAATATAAAATACTAGTTTGTAAGTTTGTAAAACTCAGATCATCTTCTTTTGACTCTCTTTGGTAAAGTTATACCTTAAATAAAATATATTTGGGCTATTTTGACATACTATTAGGATACTAAAAGAGATCTATTAAGTACGCTCATACTTTTCACATACATCGATTTTGTCTTCAAAAATCTATGCATGAAATAATCTCGTTACTCGTGCTGGCAAGCTACTTAATGAATCACCTCTTTGACAGTCCAATTAGCGTTGGTTTTGGCTGTTTATTTGATTTATCGTACTCTAATACTTTACAAATGCCAGAGTTATAATATTATAAACTGGTAAATATACCT
>JXSR01S014234.1:1988-15799 GCA_000969725.1 Ophiothrix spiculata | reverse complement strand
TAAGAACTTAAAATGTAAAATTTGCACCATGTGCAAATTTTATCATCATTATTCCAGCTATGGTACAGTTTATCGATATATTTCAAGCATTATCTCTTCTAAGTTTCTTAATCCAATAATCTTCTTCAAGATTTCAACCCTTTTAATTTTCTTTTTCTAATCTCATTATATCATATGTTTGTTTGTTTGAATTTTCTTTTTCCTTTGTTTACTTTCGACTGTTTATTTGTTGTACAGATATACAGACGGGACGTGTAGTAAATGTTTCAATTGGTCATGCTTATTAATGTGGGCACCTCAAAAAAGGTGAATTTGTTACATTAAGAATAATTTTATATCTTTTCAATAACCTGATGAAATGTCATATTTTTGTACGATTTTAAAGACAATTTACTAGCCTTTTATGAAATTAAGAATAAAACCTGAATTAACTGACTACTTAAAACTAAATGCAAAATTCTACTCAAGACAATATATAAACATAAAACAACTTTAAACATTTGTAACCTGCGATCGGTTCCAACCATGTGAATTTATATAATATTACAACTCAAGAAGTATTAAAGTACTGTGATATATGTAAGCTATTAGAATCATTTCAATTTCCATCTCGTTTTCGAGATAAAAGGAAATGAGATTTTTAAGGTAATTTAATCCAATATAGAGAAGCGTGTGAAGTAGAACTTTCTACCTTCTTATTTTTGATGATCCTAAACATGCTAAAGGTTAAGGAGATAGCGCTCTCATTTTGGAAGGTCATATCACATTTAATAGCACATATTTATTAATTAAACGAAACTGGATTCTATATATTTTGAAGCTTACTTGGTTTCTGGATCAATGGTAAAAATATACATATTTTGCTATGATTATTGAACGTTTAGATTCTATTAGAAATGATCAAAACACGTCTTTTTATAAAGTGTTTTCTTTAAACTCCATATACATATAACTTTTACACTTTTTATAACTATAATATATTATTCAATACTGAAAACTAATTTGTGAGTTACTTTGCAACTCTAAAGTTGATATTTTTTGACCCTCTTTGGTAAAGTTATACCTTAATATATATTTTGTTTTTTTGACATACTAACAGGATACTATGAGTAATCAACTAAGTACGCTTATACTTTTCAAATACTAGACATGATCTTGTTACTCACGCTGGCATGCTATATACTTAATAAATCACCTCTTTTGACAATTCAATTAGCGTTGGTTTTATTTGGATTATTTGATTTATATGATTTATAGTTCTCTAATAAAATTACAAAGTGGAGTTAAACGTGTAAATATATCTTATAATTTCCCTTATTCTATTTAATAAATACAAAAATTTATACATGTATATTAAACTACATCATGTTTTCAACTGAAAGGTACGAGGAATCCACATGCTCAGAAAAATGTGAATCCTAACTATTTTTCAATCATGAAAAGATAAATAGTTTCCACTGCCTTTGCGGGGACTCAAACCATGGACTATGGCAGGGGTTAGTCATGCATTACGAAGCGAGAGATCTACCGCTGAGCTATCAAGGCAGCGTTGAGTGGTGAACTAAAATCTAAAACATAAACATTAGAATGCCGTATTTTTCTTTTGTTTACATAAAAATTGCAGTTTTTGCCTCATTGGAATGCTCAATTTGTAAGTAAATTATGCGAGTGCGTATATCAGACAAAATGTAGATAATGCAGATACTAAAATCAGGCTATTAACAGCTCAAACAGGGCGAACTCAGAGTCATAATTTACGTCCGGTTTTTCGGGCAAAACAACGCGGGTTTGTTACATTATCATTTAAAAACTCTATTACATATGTACGCCAAAAATTGTATTATTCTGATATTTGTAAGTACGTAAAAAGTTGCAGTAAAGATGCCGTTGGCAAAAATGGCACCCATTTAGGGACTGTAGCCTTAATACAGGCTATTGGCAGTTCTCCTATTCCCTTTATTTCGTTTCTACTGTTTGTTTGTTGTTCAGATACAGACGGCATGTGTGAAATGTCTCAATTGTCACAGCAATGGTATTGTACTGATCAGTAAATGTATAAAATACAAAAGATAGACTGCCAAATTAGAACTAACAGAATGTTTGTTGTGTCATTTGCTGTCAAAGTGGTATCACAAACTGATGAAACCGGTCCACACTATTCACATGACGTAACCCTCGTATTCCTTAGCCTTTTTTTTGGAACACTTCTTCTTGAGGGGTTGGTGGTTACCAAATCCATGTTATTTTGAAAATGGGAACCCAAAGTTATTTTGTTTGGTACTTTTGTACAGGGCATGGTCTTCTCTCTCCATTGATACCAAGATCTTGAACAACGTCCGGTCCAAAGCGTTTCGTTAATACGTCACAAAGATCGACTTTGGGCAAAAATAGCTAATTTTTCAAAAAAAAAATCGTTATAAAAGTTCTAAATGTCCCATTTTCGTCGGATGTTTTGCTAACAATGAAGATATCGACAATTTTAACATGTCCTGTAAAATTCATGTCCATATCATGCAGATATTTGTCAAAATGGCGATTTACTTTACTGTAACTTCAAAGTCATAACCTTGCTAACTTTTTCATTAACCCTAAAGCTCCAAAAGGTTACAAGAAAAAATCACAAAAAGTCCGAGTACCTCATAGACGGGGGTCCCATATGGGCATGAAATCGCTGTCTAGGCAACACCCCCGGGTGGCTAGGTATAGGTGGACATGTTATTTGGATGCGAGAGGTCCCTGGTTCGAGCCCCGGTGGAAACCACCAATTTTGAAACCCTCATTTCCGAGGAGAGAACAAAAAGGGGCAGGTAGGAGGTTAGAATTGGAATGAATTTTGAAGAATAAAGAAGAAGAAAAAGAAAATGTTTAGAGAAAGAATGACATATGAAGTACCATTTGAGAGCTTGAAAAATGTGATAAAAATGAACTTGAATCTTAAGAAAAACGAAAGAAATAACCTTGCTGTCTTCTTATTCTAGTCCCTTATAATCAATTTTCATATGCATAAAACGCAAACATTGAGATATGGTTACTAGATGTACAAGCGTAAAACCTCTTAACGAGTACCAGGGCACTTTTATTGTTTAAATATTTTTTTACTTTATATTCCTGCCATTTCCAAAATCAAAAGTAATTTTGAATTGGCGGATCACTTTTTGAAATACTCTGCCAACTTATGATTAGAAAATCACCTTTTGATATTGCTATAATACATGACTTTCTTATTATATGTTCATCATATTTTTCATTATATTTTCAAGGCAATTGACATTCTATACTATATATATAATATCTCAATGGTTCATTTTGGCGTCCCTTGCTAACAGCGATGAAGTGACTGGAAAATCATGATAAAGACTTTACACAATGCATCATCGTTTGTCGTGTTGTATGAAAACAATAATGAATTTGATTATCGAATGGAAGCTAGATGATGAAAATATGGTATCTAATAGATGAAATGTTTATTCAAAATCCATCCTATATTCTGTCTACTAAAAAATAACGATTATTACATAGATATGCAAAAAAAGTCATTGAATAATGAATATTTGTTGAATGAATATTTGCTCCGATATTTCCATCTAATATTCTATCAGAAGCTCGTCGTAATTTGTTATAAGTCAGTTTTAAAATAATAAAAAGGAATGTTTCAAAAGTTTAAGACGAATATAGAAAGTAAGAATGCCATAGGATGGATTTTTAGATTCACATCAGTGTGCAACAATTAGCAATACATGTTAGATATGATCATCTTCAAGCGACAGCAAACAAGCACATTATCCTATATTTATTCTGTTCAAAAAGGCAGTGTTTTTATAAACATTTCCGTAGATAATCCAATCAAGCAAAAATACAGCTTGTCCCAATATTAATGCAACAAGCAAATAAAAAATATTAAAAAATAGTTGCCAAAAGATTAAATCATACTGATATATGTTTTTTCAAAAGTAGAGTAATTACTCTACAACATGCTTTTGTTTCATTTTATCACTCCAGTCAAATAAAGTATGGATCTTCCTGATACTCTTAATATTCCTGGAATCTCTTACTTCTCGTGCGACAATCGGGTAGTTTAGGATCAAATTTCTACCAAAAGAGTCGATAAAAAGGGATTCTAATGAAAGATGTCAACCGATAATAAGTCTTTAACCGAAACCACAGAGAAAACTGAAGACAAAGGAGTTCAAGAACTCAAGTAAGTTAATTATTCATCTGGCCCGTCAAAAAGACGAAACATTTTGACCAAACCAGACACAAGAACCTGCTTAATATCAGCAGATCATCATTAAATTGAGTTCTTATGTCATGAATTGGGTTCAGGGGATGCTTCGTCTAAACATGTGATGTTTCTAGCAATTTCCATTCAATGTGTGTCCAGTGACGTCACCAGAGGTGAATCTTTACAGATTAACAAATCGGACCAACAAGATTTGTTGGGTCTTTAAAAAATGTGCAATAACTTTTGATTCAGAGATCCAAATTAAACAAAACAAAAATCTTGTAAAAGCCAATGGTCTACTCTATAATATTTGTGTAACGTTTGCTCACCATTGTGCTCTGTTCTCTCAAAATAAAAAGTTCAAAGTTCATTGCATTTTTATTGGGACACCCTGTATAATCCCATAAATTGAAACGTTAAGCGATCTGATTTTCTCCATTTAATTGCGATGAATTTTGAGTATCCAGATGAAAATGTTTAGAGAAAGAGTGGCACACAAAGTACCCTTTGAGAGCCGGAAAAAATATAATAAAAATGAAATGGAATCTTAAGAAAAGCCAAAGAAAAGAAGCACGCTGTCTCCTCATTCTGGTCCCTTATAATCAATTTTCATGCGCATAAAACGGAAACATAGAAATAAATTAACTAAATGTACACGTGTATAACCTCCCAACAATGAGTACTAGGGCACTTTTAAACTTGTAAGTATTATTTACACTCTTATTGTGTATTCCTGCCATTTCCTAAATCAAAAGTAATTTTGAATTGGCTGATCTCTTTTTGAAATACTCTGCCAACTTATGATTAGAAAATCACTTTTTGATATTGCTTTATTCATATTGTAAATGTTTAATAAAAGACTTTCTTATTATCTCTCCATCATATTTTCAAAGTTATTGACATTCTATTCAGTATATAATATCTCAATGGTTCTTTTTCGGCGTCCCTAGCTAACAGCATGATAAAGACTTTACACAATGCATCATCGTTTGTCGTGTGGTATGAAAATTGTTTAAAAAAATGAATTTGATTATGGAATGGAAGCTTGATGATAAAAACATGGCATCTTATAGAATAAATGTTTACTGGAAAATCCATACTATATTTTATCTCCTTCAAAATACTAGTAACGATTAATACATAGATATGCATAAAATTTCATTAAATAATGAATATTTGTCGAATGAATATTTGCATCTAATATTCTATACGAAGCTCGTCGCAATTTGGTATAAGTCAGGAGGAAAATGATCAAAGGATGAACACAAAATTTAAAATAAATATAGAGAGAAAGAATGCCATAGGACTGATTTCAGATTCACATCAGTTTGCAAAAGTTAACAATACATTTAGGTTAAATAATGTATAATCATCTTCAAGCAACAGCAAACAGGCACATTATGCTATTTTTATTTTGTTCACGAAGGCAGTGTTTTTATCAACATTTCCCTAGAAAATCCAATCAAGCAAAAATATAATCTCATAAATTGAAACGTTAAGCGAGCTGATTTTGCGCCACATGTTAGTAAAGTTTAAAAACATGATGGCGACACCTGTTCGAGGTATAGGAGATTGAAGTTCCTATACCTCGTACCCTAGGAGCCTTACGTGTGAACAATTGTCTTGGGATCTGAATAAAAGAAGTATCACAAAACACATCTAGCTTGTCTGACACTTTATCAAAAGCTCTTGTTTCACCATCAGTATTGATAAGTCAATCCATAGCAAGCATCTGAGTAGCATATCTAACAAAATTTGCTCCGTCTCAAATATTTGTGTTTGCAATTTAATGGTAGTTGCGAGAGGCATTAGTTCTGGTACGGTTTACCTCGTGCGCAGTGATTCTAGACTGTGAACTCAAACAGTCGCGGCGTTGTTCATTTTTCACTGCTGTCCATAGCACATGATTTTTTCTTTCATTGCAGTAGGATGCACCAGTCATAGAGATTGTAACTGATTATTATTCTGCATTAATATTTACATATAACCGTTGTAAATTAAACTAAAATTGAATTGCGTTTATACATTTATGGATAGAAATATTGTCTAGTGTGACGAACGTCTATGTATTCGATAATCAGTTCGATGGAACAGCTGATGTTATGACACCAAATCGTGTATCGTACTATTCAAGGGAGACCAGTTGGAAAGCATCATAATAATCATGGATCAAGACGCATGTTTAAATTTGACCACAAGGGACGAAATCGAGGTGCATTCATACAGTCATACAGTCATCTCCATTTCGTTTTCGCTTCTGTACTTTTACCACTGATTTTAGGACTAGGAATAATAAGTAACGCAGCTTTTCTATTTGTTGTTTGCACAGTGAAATATATGCGATCGACAACTGAATATTATTTAGCAAATCTTTCATTTGCTGATATGACATTTTTATTAGCTGCAATACTCCCAAAGATCGTTAATTACTTGGGATCACCAATCTTTCCAGATAGTACTCCAATAGGTCATTACGGTTGTATACTAGGATATGTATCTACAAACTCGTGTTATTTTGCATCTTTATTCTTCATAACCTATGTTTCATGGGAACGTTTTCGTGCTGTCTGTCGACCTCATCAAAAGCCACTACAATGGGCGTTTGTTGCACGATTATGTGTTATCACATGGGCATTTTCCTTTAGTTTTTCTCTCACTTTCATACCAGCTTTTGGAAAATACGAACAACGGTGTATTTTGTATCCCGAAAATGAGACGTTCAACAACTGGCCAGCAGTCCGTAGTTTTTGTGTACCCATTTCAGATTATGCTGATACATATGCAGGAAGCGCTCAAACTTTTCCGTTCTTTTTATGCTTTGCTATCAACATGGTTTTCTATGTCCTGATTATAAAGGGATTACGTGCTTCCATGCTACGATTACAGAGGCACTCCAGTAGTTCGCGTGGATCAGTGAAATCACGAACGGAACAAGAAAGATCTAGTATTCAAATCACACGGATGCTACTCATAAATGGTTTTCTTTTCTTTTTCCTGTTATCTCCTTTTGAATTCCTGTCACTCTCGAGATCACTAAGATTAGCCATTTCTGGAAAAGATAAACTACTCTCTAACACATCAGCAAGTATGGTGACTTATGTATTTCAGTTTCTTAGTTACACGAATTCAATCGTAAACCCAGTCGTGTATACAGCCTTCAGTAAGAGATTTAGACGAGCATATCGGATTGCATTTTGCGGTGAAAGCAGAGAACACAACTATACTGGATCTGTTAAGGAAATTAGGTTGAATTCCGTTCGAGAGAAATGATTTCATGAAAATACTTGCAGCTCTATTAAATGAAGATTTGAACGTTCAAAATTGTTTAGCTACTTATATAAATAATAAGGTATTACCACAGATAATAGAGATGACACTGAGCTCAAAACATGGTCCACACACGATGAAGAATGCTGCACACCTTGTACCCGATTAAGCGAAACACACATCAAGGACGATGTAAGAATTTATCGATATTTGAGCAGGATTATAATATTCGTTGTGTGTCCTCGTTAATTAGAGCCACTGATCACGTGATCAGCGAAGAAACGTTAACCAGCGACTATTGAGAAATAGTACTCAAATGAGTTATTAAGTATATGGGGATAAAGTGTCAGGGGCCTGGTTTTACCAGCATTTACCACTGGTTTAAACAACCAAATTCAGGAGATTTAATGATCATACAATAATTTCAATATTGATTATTGCTGTATAAGTCAACTTAAATTACTGTTGAATAAAATTAATATAATCTGCAAGTAGGTAATAGCTACATTTTGAATAAATGTCATCTAAAGTAAAAATAGACTGAAAAAGTCAAATTTTGTTTTTTGACACCGGGAAGTACAATTATTCACGGTTAATTGATTGCATGTTGCTATAATACACTGTAATCAGTATTTTTAAAATCGATTGGCATGTCATATTTTTACAATAAATTCAGTGGACTTTCAGTGAAACCATAGTCGGCCTCCAAAAAAAAATTTCGCTACCAAACATTTGGTCGTGACGTCAAAATGACGAGTGACTCCAAACAAAATAACTTCAACACCGAGTTGAGACCAAATAAAATTTCGCACTAGATTGCACATGCTATTGAGTTGTCATGTTCATACTTTAAATTCGATGGCAAATATTTGGTGACGTCACGACCAAATGTTTGGTAGGGAAAATTTTGTATGGAGGCCGACTATGGTTTCAGCCTAACTGAAGAATGGAGAAAGTGTGACATACATGTATCATTCAAAAGCTCAGATTATAGAAAATTAAAATATGTCATTTTTTTTATTTGCAATTTTCCTCCCATTTTGCTGGAGCACCGCTCATAAGCAAATGATACCAAATACACTTATCTAAACCTTCGAGTTTATTCGTTCATCTAATTACTGTGACAAATTAATCCAGAGTGTCATTTTAAAGCATAATTTTCATTTTGATTAAATGTCCATAATATTCCTTACTTTTATGTGTCATCAGGTAATAGATAATGATGACTGATATAATTGTGTTGCAGTTCTAGAATGCTTTGGGCATTGTATTCGCAGTTGTTGAATTTCAAAGTGTATATCGAGTTTAGGTCAACTCTACCAAAATGTTGTTACTCTAAGAAGTAAGCTCAATAATACTGTATTTTCATACCTGTCGTTAATGATAAATTGAAAATTTTGGATTTCTTTCGATAATTTACACTTATATAAGAGCTCGCAAGAAAGTATGCAAATAAATGTTACAATGATGTCATGATTTTTCCGGCTTTCTTTAATTAATACAGAAATGTATGTGCAGCTGACGATATCACATTAATATACAGTCGCAAAATATGTAAGCGCTCTGACAAAACGAGCAGAAACTACATTAGCTCGGAAAATATAAAATTAACAGTAGATCCAACAGACGTCGACAATATACAAAACACATCATAGATCAGATCTAAGTTTAACAAAATATGAAACTGGAAAAGTAAAATACAACATTTAATTTGCCTCTAAATGTTTAAAATTAATGATTGATATGCAATGGAATGATACATTGTATATAATTCTGAACTCTTATAAATGTAGTTAATGTATTACCACAGATAATAGAGATGACACTGAGCTCAAATAAACGACGACACACGATGAAAAATGCTGCACCCCTTGTCCCCGATTAAGCGAAACACACATCAAGGACGATGTCAGAATTCATCGATATTTTAGCAGGATTATTGCCTTGTATTTAGTGTTTTAATGAGATTTATGATTATAATTTTTTTTTTTTTGTTTATTCAACCTCGAAGAAATTATTAGGTACGGAAGCTATATTATTTTTCCAGGAGCTTCTTTTCAGAAGAATAATAAGCTGAAATCAGTCTTTTTGAACATATTTTCTTGAATTTGACAAGTGCGTGGAGAGGTTTGTTTTCTATACTTGAAAAGCATCTTTCATGTCTAATGTCGTCTGCAATTGCTTCTGGTTTCAATGCAATTAAGACTAAACAGTATTCTTTGCAAAAGTTGATTCATGCGCTCAAATTATTTCGATCATCACAAATTACATGAAAAAATGTTGCTCTTGGTATTTTCCTGTTTTTAAAATAAAAACGGCGCAAGGTTCATGTAAAATACTCTGCTATTCGTTCCAATAAGACAACAGGTAGTTAGGTGGGTTTTTTTTGTTCCAAAGATTGCTTTTGCAGGTCTTTACACTGTAAGAAATATTCAGAATTTTACAATGCCCGGTGTGAAAGTGCTAATAATGGTCTCCCTGAAATGTTTGTCCGGGTGACTGTCATTTAGGGCCACTGTTCCTAAAAATAACAGTGTTAACATGACATACGTACCTAGCATTGACATTGAGTAGATATTTTGTATTCAGTGTATCGGGTTTACCCAATAGATGACCACGTTCCCGATTTATGCCGATATGTGTAAATATCACAAATAAGCGTCCACTCATAAATGGATTTCTTCCCTTATTTCATTTTACTTCCTTTTGAATTCCTGTCACTCTCGAGATTCCTAAGATTAGCCATTTATGGGAAAGCTAAAAAGTAAGGTGACTTTTGTAATGCAGTTTTCCGTAACATGAATGCAATTGTAAATCCTGTCCGTGTTAACAGCCTTTACAGGAGATTTAGACGAGCGTTTTGGGTTGCATGCTACGGTGAAAGTAAAGAACATCACTACACAGGCTCTGTCAAGTAAATTAGCTTGAATTCCTTTCGAGAGAAATAATGTCATCAAATCACTGGATATAAAATAATGCTGATCCGTTAAAGGGAGTAATGCATAAACTGCCATGCAAGACTGGCGTTCAAACGTGTTTAGCTAGTTTTGTAAAAGATAACCGGAAGAAACTGTGTGGCATTTGTAACAAGTCTGATCATCAAAACATAAGCAAAAAGTGTCCATAAAAATAATTTAAGTTATATACTAAAAACTTGAAAAAAAAACCTATTTAAAATATATTATTTGCAAGTAGTCCCTAATATTTGTGTAATTTATTTGTGGGTTTTTTATGAAACATTGATCAAAATAATATAGAATTAGGGAAAGTTTGTTGATATTTTTTAAGAAAGAACAACAAATAAGCGTTTCCAGTATAAACAACATCATGGTTTATTTAACACGTTTCGTCTGATTTAACTCTGTTGCAGTTCTTAAAATGCTTTGGGCATTTTATTCACAGTTGTTGACTTTCAAAGTGTATATCGAGTTTAGTTCAACTCTACCCAAACGTTGTTACTCTAAGCAAGTTCATGTTTGTTAATAATAAATTTGAAATTGTATTCCTTTCAATAATTTAGCATATATAAAAGCGCGCAAGGACAGAAACTTTCTTGCGCGCTTCTATATATACTAAATTGTTGATAAGGAATAACATTTGTACACACGTTTATAATTATTTTGCTAAAGGTTTAGCAACGTTTTTGGAAACGTTGAGTAGGATTTCACGTAACAAAATGAGCAGTGACTTTTGAGAAATTTTCCACTCACAAAGAGTAAAATAAGTTTAAGAGTGTATACATATATTTTTACAATGGATTCATGAATTTTCCAGCTTTCTTGACAAACACAATTATATGTTTCAGACGATATTACACTACAGGCTAGTTGCAAAATCATATGAGACCGTGCCCAAAAGCGAACAGATAAACACATAATTATAGCAACATTACACTGTAAGAAATGTCCATAACTTTACTTTGCCCGTAATCGAAGCTCAATCGTAAAAATAAAGGTAATGCTGTGCTTAAGCGACAATTCTTGGAATTACATTGCAAGAATTACTGTTGAAGGGTTGAAATTAAAATTTTATACGGCGTAACACCAATTGTTGATAGTAAAGTCCATATTGGTTTGTTAAAATTATATCTCATTTTGATACCACGCACGGTTTAAAAATAATCTGTATAAATACGGTATACTTGTCAGCAGTACCTTTATTTTAAGGTTGAAATAGATTACCACAGCGTTAAACTTTCCAATGTTTCTAACAGTGTATATTTTTAAATAAAGATACAGCATGGTAAGAACCAACATTATGTGAAAACGCAAGAAACTGGTACAAATGAAAAAGAAAAACACATCCTACTTATGGTATCTATAACAAATTACTCAATAAATAATAATAACGGAAACAGTTACATTGTATAAAATTCTAAAACCAAATATATGCAGTTTATAAATTGTTCTGCTGATGAAAAATATATATATCTAGCTTTATATTTTTTTTAATTCCGTAGAAATCTGCTTTTTTTCAATTTAATGGCATTATTGACACTATTATATTTCAGCTTGATGCTACTATATCATCTACCTCTTATCTTGAAAGTAGCATGAGAGATGAGATGTTCATGATCATAAAAGATCTTTTATATTTTGTTGTTTATTCAACCTCGAAGAAATAATGGGTACGGAAGCTGGGGTAATACTTTGCCCAGGGGCGTCTTTTCAATAAATGTAAGCATGATTAAGCCTTTTTGAGATTTTTTTCTTAAATTTGACAAGTGAGGGCAGAGGTCTGTTTTTTAAGTCAATAATATTCGAATTATATAGAATTTTTTTTGCTTTAAAGTATGAAAAGACGAATTCATTTGCAATCATGTTAGCTTGCTAGGTTAGTTTTGGGTAGATAGTAATACCCTCCAAATGATTTGGCTTAAATATGCTTACTTTCTCTTTTATGGCCATTTGTTGAATTTAATTCGGGAACCCGGATTTAATTCAACATTTATTAGTATTAAGAAAGCATGCAGGTGCTTTTCATCCATTTTTCAATGGCAAAAACATTAATTAGCAAAATACTCTTCAAAACGCTTTTAGATAGGCACATTCCTTCATTTTATGCTGTTTTAACTACAAACTATTTTACATCAAAA
Source organism: Ophiothrix spiculata (assembly GCA_000969725.1). Taxonomy (NCBI): domain Eukaryota; kingdom Metazoa; phylum Echinodermata; class Ophiuroidea; order Amphilepidida; family Ophiotrichidae; genus Ophiothrix; species Ophiothrix spiculata. The sequence continues at coordinate 3,215 of JXSR01S014234.1, read as the reverse complement.
GCTTTCATGTTTGATATATTTTCTATTTATGACTCTCTTCATCTGACAGTAACAAATCCTTTTAATTACTATGCTATCTAAATACTGTTGTAGACCTTAACTTTGGATATTTTACACTGTTTTTCTCCGTTAATGATGAACTTAGTGAAAGATTATCCTGACAATCATGACATCAATACTATGCAACAAATCAATATCCGCTTAACCATGTTTACTCCCAGTCGAACGTTTCTATCTCGTACATTTTTCATATTATAGTGACCATGTGTTAAATATTATTAGTTACCCCCTGTTTGTTCACGCAATACGGAGGGATATCTATGTTTAGGTGCTGTATCACATGAGACTGAAGGTCGAAATTGATACAGCATCCAAACATAGATTTCTTCCGTATTGCGTAAGAACAAACAGGGGTAACGAATTTATCATTTAACAGACATGAATACATTTATATGATAAACTAAGAAAAAACATTGAGTCATTGCAGCCCACGCAATACAGATGTTTGTTGCTCACTACACAATACACAATATATTACGTATGTTGTAAAATAATACATATGAGGTGAAGAAGAGTACCTATGCAATATAACCGCGCAATGCAGAATATATTGCGTGAGATGTAAAAAAACACATATAAGGTGAAGAAGAGTACCTACGCACTATAACCGCACAATACAGAATATATTGCGCTGTTGACATGTGAAAGAGCATAAAAAGATCAAGATGGGCATTTGCAATATATCCAGATGTATATAACATAATGCAACTATGCAATACCAGTATATATAACGTGGCTGTTAACCAATCAGCTTTCAGTATTCATGTCTACTAAATGATAAAACTTAAGGCAACAATAATTTGCACTCACGTGACTACTTCATCAGGATGGTAGTCTTACCCAAATGACAGCAGACGTTTGATTGTATGTCACTCATTTTTATTGAAATCTGTAACTGCCACAGAAAGGGATTTTTTTCTGACAGAATGATATTTTGCAGTCTAGTGTAATTTCAAAATAGGCAATTGATTGCACGAACCTATCAGGTGATCATGGGGATTTTCCAACATGGTCTTGGGATTGTGTTTGTATTTGAAAATATTTAGTACATGAGTAATTACCCACATAGAGAAATGTGCAATTTACTATATTGAATATAATAATGACATCGTGGGGGAATTTTTGAGTAAACTTTAAAAGATTTAAAAAATGCAAAATATCATTTTT
>JXSR01S014233.1:19025-32283 GCA_000969725.1 Ophiothrix spiculata | reverse complement strand
ATGAGGTTTTGTATTACTTTTTATCCGTTTTATATAACGTGTATCTTAATTTCCATGGACTTTTCAAACCGGTTGGAAATTATAAATCAAAGTGACATTTTATACAGATTAGAATAATTGCACATAAAGGATTTCATTTTTGACACACATATAAAACAATAACCGGCCCTTTAGGTACAATTGGATAATTTTCTATCTAACAAAATTCTGACTAAAGGTATCAGCATCGACATTACACAAATATGAAAAGATATTATATTATCAAAACTAAACAAGCTTTAGGACACGAGGCACCTTCATCTGGTCAGATTTAAAAAAAAAACATCACGCAGCATATTTGGTCCCGATATTTTACGATATTTGAATATCACATGTTGTTAATTTTGATGAGTTCATTAGCTGTCAAACAATTAACACGATTAGCCAGAAAACGTCATGTGTTAACACTCAAGATACGAACGCCTGTTTACATTGATACAACGTTTTGATGCTATGTATGGAATTGCGATTGCAAAGCTGGACATTTGTCCTATTCGTTAAAACTAAATGTTTGAAGCCATGTGTTTTTTATATCAACGCTCATGAAAATAGATTAAAGACTCAGCCATCAGAGTTTGCCAATGATGCTTGACATACATGGTGCATATTGTTATTGCCCTGCATAATCCACCTTTGTCACGGACATGTTCAGTTGAATAAGACACGTGTCGTTGATCTAGAAATTAAATTTTAAAGGGAGATAACACTGTCAAATGATTTAGAAACTATTGAGGTATAAAAATGTTATTTTTAATTCACATTTGGCATGATTATGTTTGAACATTATGCTAAATATGTTAAGGTTAGTTATGTTAAGGTATATGAATTGGTCCACGGATTAGCATTTTAAGGTGGATCATCTGTTTAAATCATTTCACCCCTGTTGTCATAGTCAAGATGTTTTTTACCATAATTACATTCATGAAAATAGTTCTTCGATAAAAAAATTATTGTAAACTGATGAGAAAGACAACTTTTCACTTTTTATGAAATTATCTCAACCATTGCTAACAACTAATCTAGTTCGCTGAGGGTAAAACCCGTATTAAAGGGAATTGCACTTTACCGGGTAACAGAGTTTAATAGGGGACAACACGATACTCAATTTTACGTTTTTGCATGTTTATTTCCTACTTTAAATTTTAAACAAAGTGCTTAAAGTTAATAAAAGTGTACATTCCCAGTAAGTAATTTTGATCAAATATCACAAACAACACATTTTTTGGTCATTTAGGCTTTCAAACAAGCTAAATATGTATAACACATTTAAACAAAAACTGACTTCTGAATGGGATATTTAATTTAAAACACTCATTCAGATGTTGTGTCATTTTTATTTTCGAGGGTTTTTCGGCCAACTGTTTGGATTTTCATGCCAAATAAAGACTTTTTTATTTTTGGTCATTTTTTGATTTTATTTGGCATAATTTTGTTTTAAAAATGACCCAAATCCTCTCAAATTTGTTATTTTTAGCTTGCTTGGAAGCACAAATGACCCAAAAATGCGTTTTTTGTGTGATTTTCTCAAAAAATATAATATTTAGTCAAACATCAAATCCTCATCATTTTTCTTGTGAAAAGTCCTTTCTGGAAATGTATACTTTTATTAACTTTAAGCATTTTGATACAAAGTTATGGTACAAAATAAATTTGCAAAAACGTCAAATTGAGTAATTTCCCCCTTAAATTATTTGCTCACGTTCAATAGGCTTTAGCCTAGGTCAAGTATTTTGTAAATGCATAACAATAATTTTTCGCCAACGATATGTTCAAATGTTATGCAAAAAAGTCCGGGGGGAAAGTTGAGAAATAATGAAAAAACCTTGACTACTGATATTGTTTACAAGAACATCTTCAAAATGGCGTCAAATGTTTTCTTAAATAAAACGTTGACATATTTGTGTAACCTTTATTTACCATAGCCTTTAAGGGTGATCTGCCAATCTGATCTTGTTCAGATATTGCCATATTGTAGCTAAAATTCTTATTAGAAAATATAAAATGATAATTCATACTTTCAGGGCTATCAACTGCAAAGGAAACATAGACTATTTTATACTGAAACAACAATTTAGCATTTTCCGGTATTGTTATTTCATTAAGTGCGAAATCGTGTAGATAAGATTCACAAGCTTTTTAAACACATTGTTGAAATAATAAAACTTGTTTTAAATCAAAATATTTCATTATACTGAAATGTACCTCATGTTTTAACAGACTGCACAAGCTAGTCGTCATTGAGTTGAATCCAATTCCTTAATTTCATTACTTAGAACTTAATTATACGAGTAATGTAAACCAATACCTAACCAGCCAAATAATCTGTAGATTCAGCGATTCGTATTACACATAAAATAACAGCAGACATAGTTGACACATCAGACAATCATATCATATTTCCAGTTCTTCTGCAGCTAATACAATTATGAACAAGCTTCTTTGTAAATACGCAACATGTGTAGAAGTAAACATACTTTAGAATCCCGTTAGGGCATAAGGGGGTGGTAGGGGTGAGTGTTCCCGCTATTGAAAAGGATTTTGACTTTGCGCCAGAGGAACATAAAAGAAAAAATACATCTCGCCATTGCCAATTTCGGAAAGATCACCTCAAAAATGAGAGTAATTTTAAATATAATCTGAATAAAATGAAATAAGTAAACCCTAACTTTTTTGTTTTGGGAATCTCTTGCGCCAAATTGTTGAGCTTCTGCGGCTATTTCGCGACATACGGCTTTAGCGGATATACTGGTACTAGGGGGTCCATTTAGACCCAGGATTTTAAAAACAATATTCTCCACATTATTTACCTTTAAAACCCTACAAAGTAATACACCACCTGAATTCACGTGAAACCCTTATTCCGTTTCAAAATGGCGTCCAGATAACTAATTCGTGTAAAATGTTCCTTTGTAATGAATAATTTTTCGCCAAAATTTTAAAATAGCTTTCCCAAAGGCAATAGCAGACTAATATTAAAAATTTATTGCTGATTTTTTATAAGTTGTTTCGTTTCGTTTAAAAATTAAAGGTGCAATTCATGAATTTCACAGTATAAAAATCTTCATAGGTTACTGTGTTGTAATTTCTGTCGGGACCCGACAATAATAAGCAAATGACACATTTTCTTACCTTTCGAAAACATGCAAGCACATATTAGAGAATGGTCTTGAAATTGTAACATATGCCATTCAAGGATTCTTATTAGCTAAAACACTCACGGTTCTAGGTCAAAATTACCACCGCCTTAAACGATCTTTTGTAGCATTTTTGGAACTGCAAACACTTTCAAAATTAAAGATTCAACTACAAATCTTACAAACAGCTCAAAACATGGTGATATTGGTTAATTGTAACATATGCCATTCAAGGATTCTTATTAGCTAAAACACTCACGGTTCTAGGTCAAAATTACCACTGCCTTAAAAGATCTTTTGTAGCATTTTTGGAACTGCAAACACTTTCAAAATTCAAGATCCAACTACAAATCTTACAAACAGCTCAAAACATGGTGATATTGGTTAAAGAAAATATATTTAGCTGTGAAACAAAACTTGACTTAAACAAGGTCTAACTTTAAACATGTTCTACCTCTTAAACCTCTTTTGAACACACGGACCTTAGGGTCTTAAATGCAAAGCGGTTAACCGTCGTCCACAATTAACTTATATCTTGGTTTGGGTCGTTTGGTTTGGTTACAATTTCCGGTAACCTTGATATTGACATGCCAAAGTTATATACTTGTTTTATATCATAGTATAGGCGGGAATCTTTACTTTCTATTGATTCCAACATTATACAAATCAGCCATGATATACCAGTCAGCAAGTAGGGCCTATGCATATGAGCTTTTAATGAGCAATTTAATTTTCATTTCCCGGGTATATCCCGGGTGAATATCAGGATAACTCGGTCGCTAGATTTTTTTTCTCGACGTGACCTGTCGGATAGTTCGGACTTCGAACCCCTATAATCACAAGGGGGTTAATGCATATAGAAAATAAAGCTGTGGATGCAAATATTTAGAGTTTTTTCAATACGATAAGCCTATTTTTTAGAATAAAACATTTTCATTTCATTACATTTTTTTTAAATGTCAATTTTAAGCTTTTAAAATCATGAGGTCAAATCTGGTTACGTGTAGCGTGTTTTACAAAATTTTATGTAAAATGGCTTATACGAACTGCAAGATGAGATATCAGACATCATATATATGAAATTAAAAAAATATATCATACCTGTCAGACATTTAAAACAGTAAATAAATCAGGGAAAATTCATTACAACTAAACGTTCGAAAGGGACACGATGTCGGTCATCACATTATCCCGATATAGTCCATGGGCTACAATAGCCCTCCATGCATCCCCCCAATACTCTCCGCAAGTGGTTTCATTTTGTTCGGGGGACCATTCTGAATGATATTTTGCATGTTACCAAAATCTCAATGTGAATGCATTCAAGATGGCCGCCATTTTTCAAAATGGCCGCCAATTTTACTTATTTTGGCTTATATCTTGGTTTCTGAACAACATAGACCCTTAATTTTGGTGTCTACACCCATGTTTTCATACTAAAGGAATCTAATAAGCATATGATTATATCCATAGTAAGCGGCGGCCATCTTGGAATTCAAAATGGCCGCCAAAATGGCATATTTTAACGAAAATTGACAAAAACACTCTTTGAAATGTAAATTAACATAGATAATCAACAGAAAATTACAGTTAGGGCTGCAACAAGATCATTTGTCCTCTAATTATTATGTTAACATGTTTAAAATTCAAAATGGAGCCCGTACTGAAAACAAAATGGCCGTTTGAATATGCAAAAATGGGTTAAAAGGGCTTAAAAACACCGAAAAAACAGCATAAAGCACACTATATGTTCAACATAATTGATGGAAAGTGGTTTTGAGAGTTACAACAGCTAATTTTTCCCCCAAAATACACCGCTAAAATATTCAAAATCCAAAATGGCACCCGTAATGGGTCCAGAATGGCTGCCAAAATACATTTTAATGCGCGAAAAATGGTTAAAAGGACTTACAAAACAGCAAAAGGCACACTCTATGTTCAAAATAATTGATAGAAAGTGGTTTTGAGAGTTACAACAGACATATTTTCCCCAAATTAGACCGTTAACTTATTCAAAATCCATTCTGGACCCCGTTATTGACGCCATTTTGGGTTTTGAATATGTTAACAGTCTAATTTGGGGACAAATATATCTGTTGTAACTCACAAAACCACTTCCCATCAATTATTTTGCACATACAGTATGTTTTTTGGTGTTTTTTAGTCCTTTAAACCCATTTTTGCACATTAAAACATACTTTGGCGGCCATTTTGCTTTCGGTACGGGCTCCATTTTAAATTTTAAACACGTTAACATAATAATTAGAGGACATATGATCTTGTTGCAGCCCTAAATGTAATTTTCTGTTGATTATTTATGTTAATTGACATTTCAAAGGGTATTTTTGTCAATTTTCGTTAAAATATGCCATTTTGGCGGCCATTTTGAATTCCAAGATGGCCGCCACTCACAATGGATATCATCATATGCTTATTAGATTCCTTGAGTATGAAAACATGGGTGTAGATACCAAAATTATGGCTCTATGTTGTTCAGAAACCAAGATATAAGCCAAAATAAGTGAAATTGGCGGCCATTTTGAAAAATGGCGGCCATCTTGAATGCATTCACATTGAGATTTTGGTAACATGCAAAATATCATTCAGAATGGTCCCCCGAACAAAATGAAACCACTCGCGGAGAGTATTGGGGGGATGCATGGAGGGCTATTGTAGCCCATGGACTAATATACACAGCGAACATTGTAAACGACACGTCACACGTTTCGAAGGTCTGGGGCTATTTAGGCAAATATGACGTCATTTATCACACGCGGAAAGCAGTGACTGGTGACTGGCATCCATTGCACTGTTTACACATGTTCTTTTACGGACAAGGAAATTATACAGTTTTCATCATGTTTATCTAAGTTTATTCCTTTGTAAAAGTAATTTATTGAAGGAAAATCATTCTTATACGATGGGAAAAATAATACTTTGCAAAAAAAAAGCGCCGATAGGACTCGAACCTGGGACCCGGGATTCAAAAGACAGACAGCCTGACCGCTACACCACGGAACGCTGTGTAAAGTTAACGATGGTTTCTGACAATATATATCTAACAATAGGCAAGTGCCGCTTAATCGTTCGCTTCCGGGGTTACGTGATGTTTAACGTAGACATTTGATGTCTTATTTGACCTCATGGCGGCCTCATGGGACCAAGCATCATATTCTATTACGTGTACAGTGTTTTACCAAAAAAAAATAACAAAATGTTTAGCAATCCTGATAAATAAATGTTGTCGCTTGCTATTGACCAAATGGCTAAAATATATTAAGTCCAGAACCGCAGATTTTAAGCAAAACGCCAAGACCAAATTTGACCTCACTCAGATAAAATAATCACTGTAGAAATAACATTAATTTTTGCATATATTTCGCAAAAGTTTTAATCATTTTGGATTTCAGGATGTTTTTACAACATTTCTACATCTATGTACAACATTGTTTTGAATTATGATCTACTTGGATGAGTTTATGAGCCTTTTTAAATTTGTGTCTCAAATTCATGAATATTCATGAGCATCGTCGAAACGACAGTCTGTGCCGATTTTCTATGCATTAAAAAAAAATTAAGCCACTTTTCTCGCACCTGAATGTTGGCTGATACAAAGAGGAATGTATTCGAAAACATTTATGAATTCCACAGATAATTAGTATACATTTTTTTGCGACAGGCTGTTAAGTAAGGTTATCTTAAATTACATGGGGAACGTTCCAGGAAAATGTGATTTAACGGAGAAAGGAACGTAAATTTGGGTAGATACCCTGTACACCCACATATTTGATTTTACGGCTTTCTATAAAACCCCTGGAAAATGTGCTACCGGGAAAATGACAGTCTCTCCGATTTAAGATTAATCCAATTACATCATTTTTTCAGTGTATTTAGGTAGTGTATCTTCTTTGTATCTAATCCAAACAAGTTTTCGAACGCACCATTTGTTGATAAACATGACAAAATGCAAGGATTGGAAAACAAATACTTTAGGCAAAGAGTTAAACCCTCGTCCACCTAAAACATTTTTCTCGGTTTGGGTGGTTACAATTCCTTGCTATATCTTGACAATGGCACTCCCAAAGTCACTTGTTTTATATAATAGTATAGGGTAGGTTTTTTTCAGTCTGTTGATTAAAAAAAACATGAGAATCGGTAATGATGTACTTTGTTCTCCAGGTTTGATTCCAGCCATCTGTATCAGACGTATGCAAGTAATAGGGATATTAGATATCCATTTATTCGTCTGAGTAGAAGCCATAAACCATATTACAGATGGCTAACTAACATGTTGTTAATATGTCATGTTGTTCTCATATTAAACTGCCCCTACTTCAGCAAGTTATCGACGCACACATATTGGTTGTGAGATACAAAACTGGATTAGAAGGATTATGGTGTCCAAAAAAGTCAAATTTGAAAACTGAGATATGCAAAAACAACAACCTACTGTGAGATACAGCAAGACTTTATTATTTATCATCGTAAAGTGAGACAACCGAGAGTGATGCTTTTTACAGTGAAGAGTTACACCACTTTGTAGCACAAGTATCTAAATTTACAATAACTAGTGAAAACGGTTGAAAAAACATGAATACAAATGTGCATTTTTATAGATTATATTAATCCTCCCGTAATAATTTCTGTTTGAAAAATGTAGAAACTGACCTTTAACATCTATGGTTTTTTTTTCATCATTTGCGCTCATTATGATGATAAAACAGTTGAGGACCTTCAAAAGAGGTAGGCGACACAACTTTGTAGATGGCTTTAGCATGAAAAAATTTAGGATGGGGTTGCAACCTCCCCCTCCCCTCCCTTCGGAGGAGAAGGGTTAAGATGTATCTACCTGGCTTAGAAACCAATATCTATTGCATTTTACTAAATATTTGGCGTCCATTCAAAGTTGGGAATTCCGGGGCATTATGACGTCATATATAGTTATGTCATACGCCAATTGATAAAGGTGAAAACATACTATTTTGAGCTATCAAAACAAGTCTTTGTTATTACATTAATTCCATTGCATCTTCTAATCAATAACGGATGATTGGTGTTGAAAATCCAATCATTGGTACCATGACATGATGAGGACAATGAAAAATATGACTACAAAAACACACTGCCTATATACTTTTGGATTTAATTCGTGAACGCGTAATCATCAGAGTCTTGAGCGTACACGCAAAGAAAACAACCTTGAAAATGTACGCTCGCGTAAGAGACCACAGCGTATTTTCCTACAGATACGCGTTCACGAATTAAATCCAACAGCAATAAGTATTTTAGGTTTCTGAAATCGCTCCGTAAAATGAGAGTTATCGACAACATGGTCAATCTTTCTTGTCCTAAAAAAACATGATACATGTTCACACAAGACACGCGTTTAATTTAGTTCATCATGTTCATGGTGTTAAAGCCATTAGTTCTATTTTCAATCCAAGGTTGGAGTTTCATTTTAACACCTTCAAGTGATATTTTCGTAATTACAAATAAGCTCACGGTATAAACAGCAAAACATGGAGGTACACCTATTATAGGCAACTGCAAGGACACTACGGTATTTTCAAATGCTCTGATTAAAGATTAATGACTGTGTCTGAGGAAATTGTGAGGCAGCAGAATCTCATATGAACACGTTCAACAAAGTGTCGTCTTAAGACTATAATTAACCCCTGTCTTACCAACGTATTTTGTAAGGTTCGTTATCAAGGTGGGGGATCAAAGAAAAGGCTTTCTAGTTATTAGTTAATTGCAAATCGTTGGTATGTCTTGTTTTGTTTTTATGGATATCAGACCGTTTTGTAAAGTAATCTTTAAATGAAACCGGTAAGTCATTGATGCTTAATCTGTATGTAAAAACTCCTAGTTCCAGAGTATATATACATATCATTAATGTTGAGTAGATTCGATTTGAGGAATATCATGAGGACCATCGTGATGGGAGTATTTTATGCTCACTACGAATTGTTACATTACACAGTTTGAGTATGAATGGGGTGCAACGACTATTATCTCCATGCGTTATTAAGACTACTTTTCTTTAGAGTACTGTGTCGGCTTTTTTCATGTTAACTGCAAGGTTTTACTCACTCATACATGACATACAAGTTTTGGCATATATAAAAAGCAGAGTCTATAGATTATCTGCTTTCATACTCGTGTAGTTTTGCAGGTTTGTCGCTGCGTGACGTATATCTTTTGCAAAAACTTGCCGCTTCCGGTTGTCGTAGCAGCAAATCTACATGTCGCTGAGATAATCGATATCGGCAAAATTTTGTCGCACAACAAGATTGTTTGAGTTGAAATAAATTTAACTTTCAGAGCGACATTCAGTGGCAAATCTGAAAAGCGACAAAACTGCAAAGCTACAAAAGTGTGAAAGGAAGCAAGCGACAGAGATGTAAAGCTACAAAGCTGCAAAGCGTCAATAAGTATGAAAGCAGCATCATGCATACATGTATACGCTTTTGACTATTGATTTCGATCACAATTCAAAATGGCGATAAGAGTATTTTAGAATGGGTTAATATTTTCTCGAATTATTGCCAAAACGCCCAACTTTGTTGTAGTTTGAATCATCCGTTCTTTTTAACTTTCACATGCTAGCGGTCGAGATACATATTATGGAATTACAAATGATAATTTAGGCATTTTTTCTTGGCCGTAAAATTTAATTTTGAAATAATTTGTTTCCATGGATAATTTTATGTTGTTGTTACTGTTGTTGACATTGGAAGTTTGATTTTATAATTTGTAATTCTCTCATTAGTATCTGTTCTACAATGGCAATGATCTTCTTGTAACCCTAAATGTTATTTTCTGATGATTATTGGTAAAACAAGCAATATGCTGTTTTGACCAATTTGTATTAAAATCTAATATTTTGGCGGCTATTTTGAATTTGAAACATGTGTATGACTAAATTTGGAGCCAAATATACTTCTTATAGCTCCAGAAACTATTTTCCAATAAAAAAAACTATGGTCATAAAGTGTTTAACAATTTACTTTAAAGCCATTGGAATGAAAATATAGTGTTTTGGCGGCCATTTTGATGGCCATCTTGAATTTAAACACAGCATGTTGTGGGTTACAGCATGAACGTCCTCGATTTTCTTTAACCCAAGTGGTCCTCAAACTGAAAATGAATTGTGATTTTGGGGGCCTCACCTGCATACAGAACTACCCATACAGCTACTCCATCACTAGGAATAGCCCAGTTTTAAAACTTTACAATTCTGTCCACAACAGCCTCGCGTTCTAGTTTCAAGTACGGTTATCATAAACACCTTTAAATCACCTTAATAAACAGGTAGACGCTGTAATATAGATAACATATTAGCGACTAAAGGTAATTCAAATAACATCTGGAGAAATTCAAAGTTATTTGCTTGAGTGCAGGATCAATGTCAAGTACTATTTTTCATTGTAAAAGGTGCCGCACTACAATTAACAAATATATAAGGTTTGAAGGATACAACCTTTGAAAGTGTGCCAACAGTCATGCCGACCTTTATGTGAAGGTAATAAGCCTGTTATGAATTTTACCAAAGTAAAGGTTAGATTCCTTTTATCCGTTTGCGGTGCGGTTGCGGAGGGTTTTGCACTGTAAGGGCACAGATAGTTGTACAATTTAAAGGTGCGTTTACATTGTGACGACTTGTCCTCGACGAAGGGTAAAGTATTCAAAAATTGCAAAATTGAGGACAGCAAGCGACGATTAAAGATGAAAAAATTAACGTATTTGCAACTAAAATAAAAATAGTTGTAACTGAAAACGCCTTGTGTTTCAACCTTTCACAATTCAGCTCCATTAAATCGTATGCTTTAAGGTGCATTTACACTGTGACGACTTATAGGTATATGTGACGACCTGCGTATTGCTGTTTTGAATTTTACGCCCGTCACAGTGTAAACGCACCATTACAGTGCAAAACGCAACGCAACTGCATCGGATAAAAGAAATCTGACCTTTAGTGGTCCATTATGTTTTTTAACAGAATCAATAGTCTTGTTTATTACAATGCGCGGAAAACCTCACAAAAATGCACATTGTTTCTATACTATTAATATAAAGAGCTCACACCTACGCTGGTCCCCGGCCTCTTATGTCTTCAACAACTCAACACTGACATAAGACGCAGGTATCCGCTAATGAATCTAAGCACTTGATTGGCCCGTGCCCTGAAGGCATTTGTTTTCCGCGTCAAACACACAACATGCGTGACGCATTGGTGATTGCGCGAATGTTTGTAACGCGTTGTTAAACGCGGGGTGCCATGCAGAGGTCGCGCATGTAAACATCGCCTTTTGTCAACCTCTTCACCAAAGCCTTCAAAACACGAACGTTTGCCGTGTAGTTTGATAGGGCGAGTGAGCTGTCAAGTTGTGTAATTCTACTGGTCAAAATTCTGACTAATTTTGATCAGCCAATACCTGCGGTGATGGGCAGTCTGAACCATATAGTGAAGCGCCCACATCGAGGGTACCAGCGTAGCTCACACCATCAAATAGATTGCCTATTCATTCCTATATACAAAACAGCTTCCAGATCGTGGCGGTTATCGTGGCTATAAACGACTATAAAACACACACCCTCCCTTCATATATGTTTGTGAAAATCGCTCCGTATAACGAGGGTTAAACTATTAGTGCTGTATTTGGTGATAATCTCGGTATACTGCACTAATCTGAGTTTCTATTAGCAATGATTAGATGCAGAGTTTGCCATTACGTTAATGAAGAAGGACGGTATAATATGTCTACAATCATATAAGTCACCTTTATTACAGGTAGTGAGAATTATCGAAACAACAGATGAAATATACAAGTTGATCTAAACAACATCTGGTAAATTTCATTATGAACAAAACACCAATGCACTTGCAAAACAAGAAATAATCTTGTTGATGTAAAGTGTATTTACAAAAGGTTTGTGACCCGTCTGTGTTAAGGCAAGGATGCTTAAGAAGTACTCAACATTGAGTAAAAATCTTGCTCGGTTGAGTCAATACTACTCAACGTTGAGCACATCTTACTCAATGTTGAGTAATGTTTTCCCAACGTTGAGTAGGATTTTACTCAACAAAATGAGCTGTGATCGTTGAGTATTTTTTTTTTTAAGATTGCAGGGTAACAAATATGACACTGATTCAGGCCCCTGACACTTTATCCCCATATACTTCATAGCTCATTTGAATACTTTTTTTAATAGTCGCTGGTTAACGTTTCTTCGCTGACCACGTGATCAGTGGCTCCACTTAGCGTAACGTACTGTAACGTAATTGAGAGGTTGCGTTGTAAATCCGCGATCGCTATTTTCGACGCTAACCTTATTTCTATTCAAATGCAAATGAGCAGCTGTGAAAATAGCGTCAGCGGAACCCGTATTGAACTACATTTCAATTAGAGCTGTACGTAAACATCAACTTATATTTTCACTTCGTGTATTTTTATACAATCAAAGTGTGTCACCTTGACTTACACACGTGGTCTAACATAGTCCAGACATTAACTAGTGCTTATTAAAACAACCGTTTCCCAATCAACATCCAGAAATTAAGACCTTTAGTTTGCTATTGTTCAAGCCAATTTCGCCTTCTTACTGCTTTTCTCATTGAATTGTATGGTACACAACTTAACGTGCTAGTACCTGTTGCGATTTCTATCATAGAGAACGCAAAGGTTAACCCTAGTTCTACGGAGGGGGGGGGGGGGTTGCAACAACCCCCCTCCTACCGATTTTTTTTCTGTAGCTAAAAAGTCCTCGCGCGCAGCGCAAGATGACTTGGTGTATGTCTAAGTTTATCCTTTGCGCTTATTCTAGTGAAAATTTTTTGAACCTACCACCTTCAGGGGGGATACAGTGTCCGTTCAAAGTTCGGAGGTCAGGGGTGGTTGGTGTGACTCCATGATTTTAAAAATGGACTTTTTAGTCATTTTTATAGCAGATATCAATTTCAAACTTGGTATTTAGGTAAAGCTAGTTATTTCCTACAATATTTAGCAAAAAACCGCATGAAAATCGGATATTCCTGCGATTTTTTAGAACATTTTGATTTTTGCCTATATTTTCCGTACAAA
>JXSR01S014232.1:24283-36648 GCA_000969725.1 Ophiothrix spiculata | reverse complement strand
AAAGGTGGTCAGAAAATGATAGATAACTACAAACGTCTGTGTATACAGCAGGTCTAAAATGGACTTCTGCATGACTACATGAATGGTAGGGAGTAAATCAATTGTATAAGTCACTAAATGAAGGTTTTAAGGTCTCAGAATCTAGTAAAAATCAATTTCCGTTAAGGAAATGAACGTAAAGATATTCAATTCCTTTCTATAAAATGGCATTGCTTAGAGACTTGGTATGATGCCAATGTCTAATAAAACCGGTAACCAGTGCACAATAAATAGAATATAGGAACGGAGAATGAAAAAAAATACCGAATTTATATTAAAAATCGTGAAGTAATCTATACTAAAAAAGAAAAGAAAAAAGAAAGCACTGAATGCAATAATTCATAGAAAATAACCAATGTGTTATATTATATCACAAAGGTTTCTTCAAATAAGGCCAAAGAAAACTTAATGTATTTTCAACGTATATAATTATATTTCGATTTAGAATGTCAGCACTAAGAATAATAATGGACAGAAAAAAATCCCTTTCTTCGAGGAAATCAGAACAGTATTGATTGCACACTTGTAACCTTCAACAAATGAGCATTACATTCGACTATGCTTAAAGGATTAAGAAAACCGATACTCTATTGGTGGATACAACGATTAAAGAAGAGGATCAAATCATTTTTTACCAACTTCTATTAATAAAACATTCAAATAAAGTAAGAAAATAAGATGCAGTGAACGCTGCAAAATGCCAGCGTATCTTATTCCAGATAAACTCGCGAGGTAACTATAATAGTGAAATTCAGAGCTGACGTAGCACTCGGTTTGCATTTCACTGAGGGCGTGTGGTTGTAAAGAGCAATACTCTTTGAATGTCGGTAATATGACCGAAGTACTTGAACAACTTAGATCTCACATTACACTTACTAGGCTGTTGTTGTCGCTATATGAACTTTTAATGTCTTCAATAGCTCGATTTAAGAATTTAAGCAAGAGTTCTCTTGCTTTTGTTTTTATACTGCTTAGCTACAATGTTGTTTTACAATACTTTTACTCCCCGTTTCGCACTTTGCTTGAAATGCTACGAAACTGTATAGTACATACAGACACAATCATCGTTAAAGGTAAAGGGAATCCATCTGCTCAGGAAAATGTGAATCCTAACTATTTTTTAATCATGAAAAGATAAATGGTTTCCACTGCCTTTGCTGGGACTCGAACCATGGATTATGGCAGGGGTTAGTCATGCATTACGAAGCGAGGGATCTACCGCTGAGCTATCAAGACAGCGTTGAGCCCATGAACTAAAATCTAAAACATAAACATTAGAATGCCGTATTTTTCTTTTGTTTACATAAAAATTTAAAATTTTTGCCTCATTGGAATGCTAAATTTGTAAGTAAATTATGCAAATGCGTATATCAGACAAAATGTAGATAATGTAGATACATAAAACAGGCAATTAACAGCTCAACTTAGAGTCGTATTTCACGTCCGGATTTTTGGGCAAAACAACGCGGGTTTTTTACATTATCATTCAAAATGACATTATAAATGACAACTACATATATCAGATGAATCTTACGAGAAAAAACATTATGTTTTAAAGAACATACAATGTACAAAATCAACTCAGCATATTTATAAAATATTGTTTGTAATTCAATAGGAAGTATTAAGCCTACAATCTGTCAAAATTTGAAATCAGTCGAATTGTTCGAACATCATGAAATTTTGAGGTTTCGGCGAAAAAGGGTCAACTTTTTCGAAGTAGTCTTTAGACGTCAGTTTGACCTTGATAATGGACGTGAAATCCCTAGTAAAGTTCTATGTATAAACTAAAGACTCTTTTCAATATGTACGCCAAAAATTGTGATATTCTGATAGGTGTAAGTAGGTAAAAACTTGCAGTAAACATGACATTCAGCCGAGCGAGACGTTTTAAGGGACTGTAGCCTTAATTGATTTTATGGAGAAAATGTAATATTTCTGGAAAAAGAATATCACAAAGTCTTTTACGTCGCATGAACACTGTTCTTTAAAACAAGAAAATTGCTGATCGCCTTGTGCCTAAATTAACCCTATCAGAGAACCTTGAATTGAAAAGCTACCGGTTCATCTGGTAGAAAAACAATACAATTTATTTAGCTGTATGTTTTGACTTGAAAGCATATTCATTCTTATTGTGCTTCCTTAAATATAATAATAGAATGAATTCAAACTTTTATCATACTGCAGTCACAAACACCCCATTGGATTTTAGTACGGTCAAGTTCACATATTCTCTAAAATCAGGTGTTATCTGAAGACCTACTTAATTATCATATAAAATATCGTCATTTTCGGGACATCAAGTTTCATCCATCTTTATAAACAGATTGTTACATAAAGTCTGATCCACAACTGAACTTGCATACGAACATTTTCTAGCGCTCGATAAAATATAGAGGTCAGATTGCAAACCTGATTTGATTTTTTTTAAATCCTGTCTACGTTTTCACTTAGTCATTTATCAAATTAGAAGTCTGATGACAAGTAACATTGATCCACCATGTAGCTTCCCTCTGACCGTATTTGTATTGATGTCTGAGAATGGTGTGCTACGTCGCTATAGGTAATAAGTCTGACAGATTTTGCCCGGTGGGGCAGTCCCATTCAGGAGGCGACGCTTATGTAATTAGGCTCAAAAGACCCACCTTTTCAGCGGCGCTATAATTAAAAGACCCCTGTTTTTTACAATTCTATGTGCTCTCACTAAAAGACCCCAACCACATATATTTTTATATTTTTCTCTCAACGAATGCTTAATTTCGCTCACCGGATGCCAAAATTAATGCTATTACCTAATGGCCCCTTATTTTTTTTCTGATTCTGTGCTCTCATCGAATGCCCCAGCCTTTAATCTTTATATTTGACTGTTCCCAAGGATTAAGCTATCTAGTGCATTTTTCTCTGTCCCAATGCAAAGTGTAATTATTGGTTGCAACTTGACGGTAAAGTGTATGAATTGTAGTGAGACTCATCACGCCGAGAAACCATACTCACTTCTGGCATACACTTTAATATCTTTTAGACATATTTAACTAACGAGTCGTTTAGACACGAAAGTTCCAGATCGGTGTCACGATAAATAAAATGAAATAAATCAAACATATGTCATAAGAATCTTATGCAAGGCTCTTAGTAATTATACGCTTTTAGCGTTACGTTAGCCATAAATAGCTTTTCTGATGTTAGAAAATGCATAATGTATGTTACTAAGACCAAGAAATGTTTCTTGTTTGTGCTTTATTAACTTTTATCCTTACGTCAATTAAGGTGTCTTTGCAATGACGAACATAATAGACAATTTGATTGTAGCAGATATCAATACCTGATATTAAATGACATACAGACATATGTCGATTATATATAAATTTTAATTATATCAGATGAGTCTTGTTGATCTGAAATATTAAAATTCTTCCCAAAAACAAAGAGAAACAATATGTTTGAAAGAACATACAATGCACAAACATCTGTCGATTCAACGCATTGAAGGAAGGCATCAGTGTTTTTTACACATCAGTTGTTAGTAAAACCGTTAAAGTAAGTAGTCAGTAGTAAATTATGTTTAAAACGACAGACTTGTTTTAACAAATTATGGTGTTCTCTTTAAGAATCCATGAATCCAAAATTAATCCATGCTATGCTTTTTAGAGACCTGAATTTATGGTGTTTATGCAATGCTTATACGAGCATATTTATGGTAATAAAATATATATTGCATTTAATATATCATATGCAAGGACACTAAAAGAGGAAATAAGTATGCCTTAGGTGATTATATTTTCAAGAAGAAAAAAACATTGATAAGGGTTATTCATTTCGTCTATATTAACCCTCGTCTACCCAGTGGAGGGGGGGGGGGTTGTTGCAACCCCCTCTAAGGTTTTTTCCTCGCTGCATTAAAACACAAAAGCAACCGACCCCAGGCATTTGGGTAATCTCTTAAAACAATATTAATACGCAGTGATTTGGTCTTTATCAATCCTAATAAATCTTTATCAGTCTCTTACACCACACAAAACCATCCGTTCACAATGTTGTAGAGTACAAGGAATATGCTATGGATCTCGTAACAGAGTCTGATTGCTTGTTGCATATTTCGAGGCTTATATAGCCTTGCTCCAAGGCCCGGGCCATCTAATTTTGAGAATATCAAAGAGTCATAACTCTTTACCTCCAGAGGGTCCACTGTTTTTTCAAGTATTCATTCATTCCTAGAGCCTTGTTTGTTTAATTATAACTCATCATAAAAATCTATTGTCTACCCTGCAGATGGACTGAAAGTGTCATCAATGGCTAAAATGATAAAATAAATGGATAATTACTTTTAAAAATAAGGGCTTATCATCCATAGACATGCAAGTGCATTCAGAATGTGTCCCCATTTTTAATCTGACTTTAGGACACCATTTAGGCCTATGTCTAGTTGAGAATTGAAGTCAGTTATCAGCAAATTATGATTACATTTCTTGCATTTTTTCTCACAATTATAAAATTTGTGCAATATACACCACATGCTATTCTAGCCATGTTTAAAAAAAATACTCAGAAAAACACAACATAGGCATACAGTTTGCGCGTAGGCCTACTAGCTAGCTCAAAAGACAGATGTTTATACTTGCATGTACTATGATAGGCCTACACAGTCAATTACCACCAAACACCTAAAATCATAACACAGTTTGCAGCACTAAGCTAAGCATCTTAGATATATGACTACTACAATGTACTAGTATTACACCTACCAATATTAACATTTTAGTTTCCAATACTAGAGGGCCACCAGCTGGTCTTTTGCTATATCATAGATTTTTGGCTATATCTATTAGGCCTACTATAATACACATATGCTTAGAATGTATGCATGGGCTTTGATTTTCTCAGCCTTTAGCAAAGGCTAAGGTTTATAGAGTAGAGACAACATCTTTCCCATAATATTTTTGCACATTGAACAGTGCTATATTAATGACTCGGTCATCAGATTTGATAAGCAGACAAGGTAAACGTGTAAGACTCCACTATATCCCAATACCTAAATGTTCTTAAATGATCTGGAGAGTATCTTCCCTAACGCTGATGTCCATCGTAAAAATATCAAGAGGAATGCACATGCACGTCAATTGTTCTAACATTCAAGTTTGATTCAATACACTTTTTTCTGATAGGCAGTTCAAGTGTCGTTTTTGAATAGTAGCCCCTAAAGTTAAGTGATTCATGATTATTCCTCTCCTACAATCTATGTGGTTTGCTGTTGTTGATATGAATATATATGAGCCTTCTGTTGATGGTATTCATTTAGTGAAAGTTTTCTGAAAGAATACCCTAAAAATAATCATAAATGTAATATATAAACTAACAAAATGAGACAAAGTAGCCTGGATGAGAGCATCGATTAAACATAGCTTGTTTATAATTGTTAAAATTTAAAATATCTTGGTAGGACATGAAATCATTGTTATAAGTGCAGCATGAATCACTTTGACATTAAAAGTAACTGTGAAATGTTAAGAGATTGAGTTTTCAGAATATGCCTAAGGGATTCTTTATGTTTTTGTTTTAATTTGATATGCTTATAAGCTTTAAATATGTTTCAAGGGGTTAAATATTATGAAGTTGTATAATAAGGTTTATTCCCAAATAGTTGAAATTACTTAATTGAACATAAAATAATCAGTTTTAATATAGATATTGAGATATGTGTATCTAGTTTCACTGGCAAGGAAAAGTGGATACAATAAAGTATTGCACACTACTTAGATACTTTAATATTGTCAATATTATAATTTTTAAATAGTATGCAGATTATTACATATGTAGAAATATTTCTTTCTTCAAGCATTTTCCTACTCATACCTGTTTAGTTTACTTCATCCTCTGAACTTTTCTTGTCATTACACTTTAACACTTGATACGATTGTACAAATCGTGTCATCAAAAATAATCACTACCCCGACAAAGTGATACCTTTTAGCATCGTGTCAACTATTTATTCATCGCCTACTTTGCTTTGCAATTATAGAAATGGATATTATGACAGTTACAGTGTCTTATGTATCAGTTTCTACTTAGAGGTTTGGGGCACGCAAAATTCATAATACTTTCAAATAATCGTATTTATCTTTCAAAGGAAACATTGTCTGGAAGTGGGTTTTTTGATTTATTTCTATTCAAATAGCAGTTAACGATATCTAAACAGAATGCAAGATTTTGTAAAATTAAATTGTTTATTTCAATCATCAGAGTTAATCAACATGCATTTTTGTACTAATTGTTAATATATTGGTTTTTTTTTTCATGTTTCAAAGTGAGTCACATAAATCTGAAGAAAAAAAAAGATTTTGCGTGTTAATAGGATCATCGAGATTTTAATTCTGATACAAAATACTAAGAGGATTGCACATTGATTCTGGACTCCTCGACGGATTTTCAAGCCATTTTAACGATTGTTCATTATGATTATTTAACAGTAAACGCTATGTATTTTGATTAAACATCTCATTCATACACCAATTGAATGCTAATGCGGGCTCTTGCAACGTCAGTTGTGTTAGAATTCAATTTTGATAAAATACCCGTTTTTTTCTGAAAGGCAGGTCAAGTGGCGTTTTGGAGAGTACGTAGCACATAAAATGGTCAATAACCAATTCTAGTGTCTACATGGTTTGCTGTTGATATATAGATGAGTCTATATTCTGTTTATGGTTGTTATGTATTGAAAGTTTTATGAAAAAAACCTTAAAGGCAAAACAAAAGTACTAGTTAATATAAACATAATATATAAACTAACAATATGGGAAAACGTAGCCTGGGTGAGAGCATCGATTAACCATAGCCTGTCTATATTTGTTCATACTTGAAATATCTTGCTAGAACATACATTTATCATAATGGTTAACAAACGCAGCATAAATCACATCTAGACATAAAAAGCACCTGTAAAATGTCAAGGAGATTGAATTTTCAGAATATGCCTAAGGGACTCTTTATGGGTTTTTTTATGCATAGAGGCATATAACTATGTTTCAAGAGGTTGAGGATTAGATTGTTGTTTATTGAGATTGATTTCCAAATTAACACAGCCAAAATCCAACACGTATTTACTTATTACCAAAATGATTAAAATGAACAAAAATTAGTCTTCATAGCTACATTGCTGTCTAAATATCAAAATAAGAAGAATGAATGTTTCCACGTTAATTTGCATACTTTTTAGAGACCTTGATGCTGCCAATATGTAAGGTTTTAGATAGTATGAAGATTATCACATGTGTGGAAATGTTTTTATCAAACATTTTCATACTCATACCGGTTATGATTACTTTATCCTTGGCCTTTTCACCTTTTCATTACACTTAACACTTTATAGGATTGTACACAAATCTTGTCATCTTGTCAAATAATCCAATTCTCTGACAAAGTGATACCTTTTGGCATCGCGTCAAATAATCTTTCATCGCTAACTTTGCTTTCCAATCATGAGAAATTGATATTATTTCAGTAACAATGGTTCCCTTAATTCTTTGGGGCACACAAATTAAGGGGTATTCAAGTTTTCTCATTTTTCAATCCACGTTAATTTGCTTACTGTGTTGTAAGTACTGTCAGGGCCCTGAAAACTACTTCTTTTAAAATTTTCTTAGGTTTGCAAATATATTTGCAAGAATGGCATTAGATTTGTAATATATATCATTCTTTTGAGCCTGACATCTAAATTTTGATAGAGTTTACCTTGAGGATGAAAAGTGGATCATAAATTACCCCTTTAATCATTTCTTATTGGTTATCAATATTCTTAGATGTCAAAATCTGTTCCGTTTTCTATTGGTTGCATTCAAATTTTCCTTTAAACCAACTAGTGTTTTTATATTCACTTGATATTTAGTGTTTGAAGTATACGTTTTCTTGAGCAATGTCTGCCATCTATCAGGAATATTTGCTTTCAGCAAGATGCACTAACCAGTTTAGCTAATTTACGATTAGAGATTATCTGAAGATATTTCTTTTCGAGCAAAGAAAAGCCCTTGACTATGCACAGTACGCAGTGTAGCATCAGGATGGCTGAAAAAATCAATTTATTCAAAAACTGTGGTCATTGGGATAAAAGACGCACAATTTGAAATACATTTTTCGATGTTTTAAATTCAAGGTGTCTTTTTTTTCTGAAGTATCATTGATAAAAACAACCAACTATTTCACAACAAAAATAACACCAGATTAAGTTAACTTAGCTCATCTGTTGGCAATATAATTGATGTTTCTCTTAATAAAATGAAAAATAATGTTACAATCACAGTCCCCTTGTCAGTTGTCCGGTCGTAGCTATTAGCCATCTTCACATTATCTTTTTATAGTTTTATATAAATTCTTAAACAATCATGTCACATTTCAAGATGATAAGACAAAACTGTTGATGTCATTCATCTATAATACATTGTTTGATTTAAATGAAATTCATAACTGTCTTTAATGCTTCAACAAAAAACTGACACCTTGACGTGTGTTTATACGACATAGATGGGGACGTATGATCTTGAAGTGCATTAACTTACCTTTAAGATATTGCCACCTGGTAAAGATTTAAAGTCAACGACTACAACAACAATAACAACAAAATAAGGACAACACCACCGACAACAAGAACAACAACAACAAACTTTTGCTCGTGTGTTTTCGTCAGTAAATATTGGTGTTCCATGCAACTTGTCATATATATATTTCCCTGCGGATTGGCTGAAAGAGTGAAACTATAATTTCTAACAAGCGGAACACATTAATCAAATTAAACACTCCTAGGTATACGCGGAATGAATGAGGTGCTCTCGCAGAGCTCAACTAGTAAAATATAAAACATTTATATTTTGAGAGATCTCTCCTTCGTTTTTCGTCAGTTTCTTGGTTAACTATGCTGATAAGATATGATATGTTAAGTAGAAGAAGAAGAAGAAGAAGAAGAAGAAGAAGAAGAAGAAGAAGAAGAAGAAGAAGAAGAAGAAGAATTATGCCAAAGCGTTGAAATTCATGCATATCAGTTTCCGACCTTAGATTTGGATCAATTAATAATACAAGCATTCAGTGAAAGAATATTTCATGAACAACATTTTTTACCGAACAATCACATCATGTCCTACAGATTGGTTTTCTTTTAATCTTATGGCAATTTCGATAAGAGAATACATGTAACTGCTAATATCTGCAGTTTGTTCTTTAAAAATAAAGAAAAACACTTATTGGTTAACTATGACGTCACAATGATATAGTGTGCCATCAAATAAGTTTGAAATCGCGAGAGATTATTGGGTTTTTCCTTAAAAAAACCCGAAAAATCTTAATTGTCATTTTCCTTCCATATTTTTAATCACATACAATGTAGAGCTGTAGTTTACTTGCTGAAGCATTATGTGTGAAAATGTTAAGCAAAAACTGTCACGATAACATCGCACAGCATGAAGCTCCACTGTTAACAATATGATTGATATTTCTCATCTCAAAAGAAACATTGTGACAATTCAAATTGTCGGTTGAACACCTCTATGAACCAACTACTTCATACATTATTAGAGTTGATATCAGTGATTGAACAATGATTTCAAGAATATGTACCAAAAGTTGTGATCACATTCATCTATAATTCAGTGTTTGATCTTAGAGTAAAATTCTTGACTGGAATGTTTTGACAAGAAATTGACACATTGATGTGTTTATACAAGATATATTGATGAGGGAGTATATGCTCTGGGAGTACATTGACTTGTCTTCAAGATACCGTCTTTTAGTTCAGGTTTTAACCTGAACTAAAAGACGGTATCTTAAAGACACTCATCAAGGATTACGATGATTTCTCCTTTAAGTTGATTCATTAAAGTTCAGTATGCAACATACAATTATTTTGGAAAAAGTTATGTGGTTTGCTAAAAAGTATTGCTGAATGTTTTAAATTCCTTAATAGGAGTTTAAAACAAATGATCGAGGAAAACGTCTGTAAACAATGTTAAACCATGACACTAAGCGTATCTATAAATAAATCTGCTGATTAGCTGAATAATGATAATTAGGGATATTGTTTATTGTAAATCGGTTCATGGATGCTTAATTAGTTTATTTTGAGCTGATTACTCTAAAAGTAAACTGTTAGCATTTCTTCCCGTTGGTCCTTTTAATTCTCTATTGTTTTTCACTCCCTATGTTTGTTTTTTTTTGAAATCTGAATGCTCAATAAACTAATATTTATGAGTCATTCGAGATATTAGAGTAAATGTTATAACCTCGCCTGTTAATTTTGACATGTTACTAAACTTGTTTCATAACTGACCTGTATTTTGTATGCAATATAGTATAACATGTGAATCTACCCAGTTATGCCAGCTGTAAATGACCTGAAGTAAGCATGTGCAAATCAAACGAACAAACAAACAAACAGAATAACAAACAAACAAACAAAACACCATAACACAAAACAAAGCAAAACAAAAATAACAGAGTCAGATATTTTTCATTGGGGTGTGGGAGGGGCACTCCAGTTGATGAAAAGCGAGTGAATAGATCCCCTTGTCGTCGCTTAGTTGCCACGCAATGACGTCGTTTTTCCTCATCTTTTACAGCCTATGCTCCAATTTTTCCAAGTCTTACAATTAATGTAGTGAGACTGTATCGATAGTGAGTGTCAAAATAAGCCATTGAAACCTGACAGAACAATAGCGTTTGATGTTCAGTAATTTTTGCAGTTTACATAGGTGGCCTTGCGTCACAAATAGGTCCCTCAGATATCATGGATCTATTACATATTACCCTAAAAAATTGAAGAAAACATGAATTTTTGCTAAAACTTCTTTACGTATTTGGGAAAGTTTGGTATCATATGAAAGGTCTATTTATACTCTAGTTGTGTACAAAAAGTGAACTTCTCATGATTTTAATTAATGAAGTTATACTTGAAAAAGCAATTAGGGATCACGATGGATCGGGTGGAGGAGGCGACGGTGGAGGAGGCGCGCATAGGATTACATGCAAAAGTGTACGAAAGTTTTGATTTATAAACACATGTATTATTAAAAATAAAAATGCTGGGATCATAATTTTTTGAATTTACTTCAATGAGATATGTATAATGCTAAAGTGTGTATCGAATATTGACATGTCATCCTAAGTTTGTTGTTTCTTAATGGTTTATATGTGGGTGATTTTCTCTATACATTACTGTACAAAACAACATATCTTTTGACCGAGTCGACGTAAATGGTAAAGTTATACATTTTTCAAAAGGAAATTTGTTGAGGAATTCAATTACATGATTATTTTTTATGTAGTGTATACATGAAACATCCTTTGACCAAAAAATGACCCAAAAATTAATTAGTCGTTTCATAGATTTTGACCATCCTCAATATTTTGACCACAATGAAATTGGTCACCAAATGAATTATTTTATGTAAGGCTTTCACTACATCCTTCAAGAAATGTTTGTGTCATCTGGATACACCTTTCTCCAGCAAAATCTCATTGTGCCAAGTTGGTTGACCAAAATGCACTTTTATTTTATTTTGCACCCTGTATAATTTTTACCCATCCCTAAAAATTGGACTTATTCAGGTAAAATTGAAATCCTCGGAAAGTAAGCTTTTCAGCAATATCTAACTTTGTAGGTTTTAAGTGTATATATTCAGAGTTACGATCCGTTGAATACAAATTTGCATGGTTTTACCAATGTTTTTGTGTGAAACAAAAAATATGACCAGTTAGTGACTTACGTCCAGGTGTCAGTTTAAACAATGATGTCATATTTCAAGAATATGAACCCCATCTTATGATCACATTCAACAAGATTCAGTGTTTGATCTTTAAAGGGACTGGCCTAGTATATTCCCCACTAATTTTTTACCTACATATTTTTTACATGAATCGATAGAACATGCTATAGTAATATATAACCTACCAGTAGTTTTGTAAGATTTTAAGGAATGTTGGAGAAAATTGCAATTCTAAATTTTGCGCCGGAGGCAAAAAATGATGTTGAAAACAGTGTTTCTAGTTTTAAATCTTAAAACGATCTTATTATACCTGTGATGAGTAAACAAATTATTTTTGATGAAATTGTTTCTCTTTTAACATGTATTAAAGTATCTCTAGTAGCTTTGTTTGATCTTTTTTCTGGTAAATACATCTTGGGTATAAATTTTGGATTAAAAACAACAACAACATAAACTGAACAACAACAACAACAACAAGATAAAACAAAAAACACCGGATAGCCTCACCACCATCACAAAATGATATATTGCAAATTAATTCTCTCTCATTTTGAGCCATTTCTGTGTACATTTTTGTACTTTTTT
>JXSR01S014232.1:4309-17107 GCA_000969725.1 Ophiothrix spiculata | reverse complement strand
ATCAAACCGTCCATGATGTTACCATTAAAGAATGGACATATTCAAACACTTTGTACACACACGTCATTAAAAACCGAGAAGTATTTGAACAGCAATCAATAAACTAGTATCACTGTTCATTTCGAGTTAAGACATTTTAAATTAAATGTATAACTAGATTCTGAAGACAAATGACCATATGTTCATCTATTGAAACATATTAGACCATTTTGTCACATCAAAGGTGTTTTATTTATACAAAGTATCATTTATTTAAGGAATAGCACGGATGTTGTATTACGTAAACGAATATGTTTGAATTCAAACTACTGTTCAAATATAATTGCCACCACTCCCCAAACATTCATCTTACAAAAAGGAAATAAGATATACTGTAGATATATATGATTTAATTTCCTTTACATTGTGTCTACTCGATGGACACGTTAGCCTCGGGGATTTACAATGTAAGCAAGAAACGGGTTCTATTATGAATATTTATCTTGAAGTATTACCTATATTTGTAGAATATATTTACTAGTAATTTAGTATGGAAGCAAGTCCAATGATAACGGTACTTTGTTTAACCGACCCTTTTTGCCACAAATGAAAACTAGATCAAAGTTGGACACATAAAACAGACATACTCATAATACTTCGGACATATTTGATGGTCTATATGTACTGGGGTCTTTAAAAAAAAGTAGATAAGGAAATACAATTAGTCCAACTGGCAAAATGTCAGCGTATCTTTATCTGAGATATAAATAAGGTTGTTTTTTAGTCAACTTGCAAAATGTCAACGTATCATAATCTAAGATAAACTCGACGATACGGATAGTCCAATTTAGTGCAGAGGTAGTACACGGTTTGCATTGCACTGAGGGCGTGTGTTCGTAAGTGCTGTAAGAGAATGACGCCAATATGATCGAAGTACTTGAACAACTGAGATGACTTTAAGAACATCTAGTCTTACATTTCACTAACAAGGCTATTAGCTATTATGGTCGCTGTATTAACTTCTGTCTCATGTCCTCATCAATGGAAGTATTAAAAAATTCTGCAAGAGGTACTCTACTTTTGTTTTATATACTGTCTAATTTCAACGTTGTTACACAATGTACACTATGTTTCTGTTTTTCGCTTGGAATGTTACGGGAAATACATTTTGAAGTGGTTTGATGATGATGACTTATATCTCGGCAAGAGGAAATGATGACAATCTTTTGATGTAGCGTGTCTTTTACGCTGTTGTTTAAATTTGTCAGCTGCCGTCTCAAAAAGAAACACAGAACTTACTTATTGCCTTGCGTTTACATTAAAACCCACCAGATGAGTTCGAGTTAACATAAAATCACATTTATGCATTGGCTTGCACAGACTGTGTTTACCTGAACAAAAATCAAAAGGAATTTGTATCTATCCTACGCTGCGGTCAAAAACCATCCCTGTGGATTTTCATTCATTGAACTTTGCAACGGTCATTCAACGATTCGGGCATCAGGTGTTTCCTGCAAACTACATGATATCATTTTCAAGACTATCTTTTTTGAGAAATCAAGTTACACATATATTTGTTAACATATATATAAATGATAGCAGATCACAGCTGAACTTGCCATTGAATATCGTCTTTGTATCTCATTTGTTTTGTTAATCTGATAGCAACGTTAGTTGTATGTACTGCAAATATGGCATTTTATGAGTTTTATCAGTTCGATGTAACCAATTCTACCAAATATTACTCTAATCCGTATGCTTATCCAAATCATGATTATCCAGAACACCCAGATCCAGAACTAATCTTCCCACATGTTCCCATCGCCGTCAAAAGTGTTCTAGTAGTAAGCTACGTACTCATGATGTCAATATGTGGAGTAGGTAATCTCTTACTTTGTTACGTGGTGTACAGATTTCGTCGAATGAGAACTACCACAAACTTTTTGATTGGTAATCTTGCCCTTTCGGATTTTCTAGTTGCTGTCATATGTGTTCCGTTTAATTTCTACTATTATTTACATCAGTCGTGGATATTTGGACGACCTATTTGTGTTCTCGTTAGCTACCTGAAGGCAACATCTCTGTATGTGTCAATCAACTCGTTATTGGCTATAGCTGTAGACAGGTGAGTACTCTTTACTCCCACCTTTGTTTTAAATAATGTTTGATAATACTGAAATATATACCAGGTCTCCCAAAAAACGGTTACATGTAGAAAAATGATCGTTTACAAAAAAGTATAGCAGTTGAAGAATTCAAACTTAGCATGACTTATTATACATACCTTCGCTACAGTTTTGCAAAATTTTAAAATCACAGCATTATTATTTTTTGAGTTAGCAACAAATATAGATCCCTATGTCAGAAACGTATATTTCAAAATTCAACAAAATCGGAAGCATGTTCGTTTGACATAATGTTAACCCTCGTTCAACCCCATATGAACTTGAAATTGACAGACCCAAACTTAGGTTGTTGTATACCATAGTATATGGTAGGGTTTCTTCTTCTTTTGTTTAAATTTCGACCTACAACTCATTCCCGAATCGAAATTAATTATATTTTAAACCATCAACTGATATTGACGCAGTTCACAAAGGCAGAAGGACACATATTTATATCGGTTTGATCATCCAATAGTTTGAAATTGGTTAATAGTTTCATGTTATATTTGTCACGTTTTTTCCAAATATTCAAATCTGTTTTTGTATTATGCTGCTGTGGCCTAATGAACTGTAACGACAGATTTTCAGACCAGCAGCATTACAACTCACCCATTTCACGAGGCGACCATTTTCTCTTTATTATTGATATCATATCCCTGATTTGTTAAAGCGAGGGCACAGCCATAGTCACCAGTTGAGAGTTTCAAATGTATATATTTAATTCAAAAACCATCAAACGACGATAGGTGGTTTGTTAACAAAAAAAATTATCAAAACACTACAATATACAGACAAAAGTTATCTCATTTAACCTAGACTATGATTACATCAGTTGAGACCTAACTATGTTCTGCAAAATGCCCTACAATTAGGTGAAAGTATGGAGATTCATTTTTGGAACAATGAGCTCATTTGTAGAAAAAATGATTTCATTTTGAGGTTTTGTTCATTATAAGCTTCTTTTTACAACAAACCATTCTTAAAATGTGGTATCAAAGTTTTAAATGACACAAACACATATGTCGATTATATATAAATTGAATCTATATATATCAGATTACTGATCTGCAATATTAAAATTTTTCATGAAAACAAAGATAAACAATATATTTTTAGGATCATACAATGTACAAACATCTGTTAACTTAACGCGCGGAAGGAATTAAGTCGTCAGTGGTTTAAATTTAATATCAGTTGTTGGTAAAACCGTCAACGTAAGTAGTCCGATGTAAAATATGCTTGTTTTAACAAATTATGGTGTTCTCTTTAAGACCCAACAATTATTCCAGGCTTTGCTTTAATATAAGAGACTTCAATTTATATGGTGTTTATGCAATGCTTTGACCAGTATATTTATGGTAAAAAGCTATATGGCATTTAATAAATCATATGCAAGGACACTTAAAGAGGAAAGAAGTTTGCCTGAGGTGATTCCATTTAAACAAAATGATTGATAAGGGTTATTCATATCGTCTATAAGCGTCTCATATACAACAAATGGATGTGTTCATATTCTTATCTTATCCTGCAGCTATATTGATTTGTATTACTTGTTGGTTTGTTTTATCCTATTAACTAAACTTTAAAAACAAACAGAATTTTCAATATTACATTTTTTTTTAAAACGTAAATGACATGTAATGTGATTATTTACTGAAAACTTGTCTCAAGAACCGAATTTGATTCTTTTCTTGAAACCAATATATAACTGGAAAAGCAAACAAACAAACAAAAAAAACCATAAAATTTCGCTCATATTTACACATTCTTCTACGTTGCTACTGATATGAAATTACCAATAACTCGATCTTTATGATTTTATGGATAAACAAACAAAAAAGTACATCTTATTTATTCTAATTGACAATAAACTGACTAAATCGATTGATTGTCTTTATACTGAGTCTGAGAGACTCGTTACATTTGATGATTAAAAAGAAAGAAGACGCCGATATTGTTGCCAGTTTTTTTATATAGCAATTTTGCAACCTAACCCAGACAACATCTTTCCCATAATAGTTTTGCACTTTGAACAGAGCTATATAAATGACTCGGTCATCAGATATAATAAAAAAAAAAAAGAAAAATCAAGATAAGGTAAGCGGAAAGGACTATATCCCAATTACATACCTAAATGTTATTAAATGATTTTAGAGTACCTTCCCTTACGCTGGTGCCCATCGTCAAAATACTAAAGGATTGCACATGCACGTCAATAATTGTTCTTAAATTCAATTTTGATTAAATACACTTTTTTCTGATAGGCAGTTCAAGTGTCGTTTTTGAAGAGTAACCCCTAAAGTTAGGTGATCCATGACCATTCCTAGCCTACTATCTGTGTGGTTTACTGTTTAGCCTTCTGTTGATGGTGTTCATATGTGATGGCTCACACCGAAAAGACGGAATTTGCGACAGTTTTAAGAAAAAATACTCTGAAAATAAACACAAATATATAAACTAACAAAATGAGAATAGAGTAACTTAGGTGAGAGTATTATTGATTAGACATAGTCTGTTTATAATTGTTCACACTTACAATATCTTGCTAGAACATGTATTATAAAATTATTGTTAACAAGCGCAGCATAAATCACATAGACATAAAAAGCAACTGTGAAATGTCAAGGAGATTGAGTCTTTAGAATATGCCTAAGGGTTCCTTTATGTTTTTGTTTTAATTTGATATGCATATACGGTAGGCTTTGACTATGTTTCAATAGGTTAAGGAATATGTTGTTGTTTAAGAGGTTGATTCCTAAAATTTAACACAGCAAAGAATACAGTATGTATTAATTACTGAAATTATTAAATGGAACAAAAATATGTTTCAATAGATTGAAATAATGATAAAACATATTAGAATGGAAGTTACCATTTCCTTTTTGTTTCTACATGTAGTTTCAAGTTTTTACATACTACTTATATTATCACATGTGTAGAAATATTTCTTTCTTCAAGCATTTTCCCACTCTTATACTGTTTAGTTTACTTTATCCTCTGCTTTTTCTTGTCTTTACACTTTAACACTTGATAGGATTGTACAAATCTTGTCATCAAAAATATTCACTACCCCAACAAAGTGACACCTTTTAGCATCGCGTCAAATAATTATTCATAGCCAACTTTTCTTTCCAATTATGAGAAATAGATATTATTTCAGTTGCAATGGTTTCGCGTATCAATTTCTACGTAGAACTTTTGAGGCACAAGAAATTAATAATACTTTCCAAAAATCTCATTTATCTTTCGATGGTAAGCATTGTCAGGAAGTAGGTTTTAGATTAATTTCTATTCGAATAGCAGTTTTTTAACATCTATTTAAACCTAAATACAACATTAAGTCGACTAAATTGATTTTTGGCAACATGGTTAACCTACATACACTCTTTGTACCAATTGATAATCTATTGCTTTATATCTTTTCCTGTAGGACGTGTTAGTTTTAAAAAGTAAAATTTAGAGTGTTAAAAATGTGACCGTCCATCTCAAACCAGCCTTAAATGTCATTTTCACTTATTAAAATATTTGCAAAGACCATGCTATAAGGATTAAAAGACACTTCAATGAACTCCACTCGATTTCCAGACGTCAAGTTTTATTCCGTCAAAGGTTGTTATAGAGTTAAATGTATAACCAAGATAAAAGCGTTCACATTAAGCCCCATATTTTTTGTTAATTGTCCTCAAAATAATACAGACATATTTCATATTTCACATCATTTTCATCAATAACTTTGCTGGTTTTTTGAAGTAAGCACAAGGATTGTAATTTTGTCAAAAAATCAATTTCGGCAAATTACGACCTTGACATTTAGTTTTAAGAAAAAATACTCTGAAAATAAACACAAATATATAAACTAACAAAATGAGAATAGAGTAACTTAGGTGAGAGTATTATTGATTAGACATAGTCTGTTTATAATTGTTCACACTTACAATATCTTGCTAGAACATGTATTATAAAATTATTGTTAACAAGCGCAGCGTACATCACATAGACATAAAAAGCAACTGTGAAATGTCAAGGAGATTGAGTCTTTAGAATATGCCTAAGGGTTCCTTTATGTTTTTGTTTTAATTTGATATGCATATACGGTAGGCTTTGACTATGTTTCAATAGGTTAAGGAATATGTTGTTGTTTAAGAGGTTGATTCCTAAAATTTAACACAGCAAAGAATACAGTATGTATTAATTACTGAAATTATTAAATGGAACAAAAAATAAGTTTCAATAGATTGAAATAATGATAAAAAATATAAGAATGGAAGTTACCATTTCCTTTTTGTTTCTACATGTAGTTTCAAGTTTTTACATACTACTTATATGATCACATGTGTAGAAATATTTCTTTCTTCAAGCATTTTCCCACTCATACCTGTTTAGTTTACTTTATCCTCTGCCTTTTCTTGTCATTACACTTTAGCACTTATTAGGATTGTACAAATCTTGTCATCAAAAATATTCCCTACCCCAACAAAGTGATACATTTTAGCATCGCGTCAAATAATAATTAATCGCCAACTTTTCTTTCCAATTATGAGAAATGGATATTATTTCAGTTACAATGGTTTCGTGTATCAATTTCCACGTAGAACTTTTGAGGCTCAAGAAATTAATAATACTTTCAAAAGATCTCATTTATCTTTCGATGGTAAGCATTGTCCGGAAGTAGGTTTTAGATTAATTTCTATTCGAATAGCAGTTTTTTAACATCTATTTAAACCTAAATACAAAATTAAGTCGACTAAATTGATTTTTTGGCAACATGGTTAATCTACATACACTCTTTGTACCAATTGATAATATATTGCTTTATTTCTTTTCCTATAGGACGTGTTAGTTTTAAAAAGTTAAATTTAGAGTGTTAAAAATGTGACCGTCCATCTCAAACCAGCCTTAAATGTCATTTTCACTTATTAAAATATTTGCAAAGACCATGCTATAAGGATTAATAGACACTTCAATGAACTCCACTCGATTTCCAGACTTCAAGTTTTATTCCGTCAAAGGTTGTCATAGAGTAAAATGTATAACCAAGATAAAAGCGTTCACCATAAGCCCCATATTTTTTGTTGATTGTCCTCAAAATAATACAGACATATTTCATATTTCACATCATTTTCATCAATAACTTTGCTGGTGTTTTGAAGTAAGCACAAGGATTGTAAATTTGTCAAAAAATCAATTTCGGCAAATTACGACCTTGACGCGTTTTTCACCTTTAGCACGAAATGATGTTTGTTGCATTTACGGCTCATTTGAAATGGACGGCCACTAGGGTGCATCAAATTAAACACCCCTCATGTCAAAGGAATTTTTCTACCTAGTCTGAAGATGTCCCAATTGTCAAATTGCCAAGTTTGAATCAACTCGGGCATTGTCTTGGGTAGCCATGGAGATGATGAAGTTACAGCATGTGTTCCTATGTGGGAACGTTCGTTGACCCTGTACAATTCCAATTAGAAGCCGGCCTTACAATGTGAAGCAGCTACATGTATAACATCGAAACCCACATTAAATGAACTAATAGGACTAATGATCATGTTAAAGCTGTGTTAAAATTTACTCCATACAAACAAAGAAGCTTGCAAAATTCAGTGTCAAAATGTCAACAAAATGCCCCAAAACATGATATTAAGGGTCAAGGTCACGATTTATTTCTGAGGCACTTATTTTTGGTATCTTATGTATCACAGATTAAAAGGTGATCTTTGGTGTATTAGATCATAAGAGATGAGTTGTTAAATCCGAAATGAACAGTTTTATCGTTATAGCTGCTTCAAATTGATGCATCGACCCCTAATTGAGGTTGCACAGGTGTCAACGAACTTTCCAAATTGGAACATATACTGTAACTTTGAGCTCTCCGTGGGTACCCAAGACAATGTCCAAATTAATTTAAACTTGTTCCGTTTTTTATTGATTGCATTTGAATTTTCCTTAAAAAAAAACAAGTGTTTTTGGTATATACAGGGTATCCCAATAAAAACGCAATGAACTTTTCTTTTGATAAAAAAACCAGAGTCTAATTTTGAGCAAACGTTGTAAGAATATAATAGAGTAAACCATTGGATTTTACAAGATTTTTTGTTTTGTTTTATTTGGACCTCTGAACCAAACGTTATTGCACATTTTGGAAAGACCCGAAAATCTTGATGGTCCAATTTGTTAATCTGCAAAGATTCACCATTGGTGACGTAATGGAGCACATGTTGAATAGAAGTTGCTAAAAACATCACATGATAAGGAGAAGCATCCCTTGAACTCATTTCATGACATAAAGATCCAATTTAGGGTGAGGATCTGCTGATATTAAGCAGGTTGTTGCGTTTGGTTGAGTCAACCTGTTGCGTCCACTTGACGGCCAGATGAATCACAAACTTACTTGAGCTCTTAAACTTCTTTGTCTTCAATTTTTTTCATTGGTTTCTGTTAAATACTTGTGAATATTCAGTATTATCTTTCATTATGATACTTTTTGTCGACTCTTTTTGTAGAAATTGTATCCAAAGCTTCCCAATTGTCTTACCAGAAGTAACAGATTCAAGGAATATGAGAGTATCATGAAGATCCGTATTTTAATTTTAAAATTTTGATCTGTTTCAGTTAAAGATAACTTAAAATATCACTTTATGTTAGTTACGGGTTAGGGAAGATTGGTTTGGATTGATTGTGCTCTAAATGGTTGCAGAATACCGTCATATTCTCCTCATTTGAAGTCCTGCATTCCTTTAGCTGGAAGACTAATCTCACGAATCGGACCAAAGTAGACTTAAAGGGCTTTCTTAAATCTTTGGACTGGAGTGGTAAAATTAAACAGGAGAAAAAACATGTTGTAGAGTAATTACTCCACTTTTGAAAAACATATATCACGATGATTTAATCATTTGGGAACTATTTTAAATATTTTTTTATTTGTTCGTTGCATTAATATTGGGACAAGCTGTATACTTGGTACCGTGAGTGTTTGAAGTTTTGTTTCCTAAATGCTTTTCCTTGAGTGATGTTTTCCATCTGACAGCAATTTATGTTTTCATCAAGATTCCCTAATCATCTTAGCCAATTACGATGAACAATTATCTTCAGATATTTCTTCTGAAGCAAATTAAAATACTCAGCTCACACTATGGCTCGTTATTACTCGGTGAAACATTGATGTTTTAAATTCGTTAGAGGTGTGTTTTTTTTTGCTGAAGCATTATTTGAATACAACCAGATATTTCACAATAAAAATCACACAACATCAAGTTTGCTAAGCTCATCCGTTGGCAAATTTGATGTTTCGCTTCATAAAATTAAAACTAATATCAAAACCACAATCTCCATGTCATGTCCCATTGTAGCGTTGATCCACCTCCACATTATCTGAGTTTTTACATCAATAACAATCACGTTGCATTTCATCAAGATGATATAACGAAACTGGTGATATCATTCATCTATAATACAATTTTTGATCTTAAGGCTACAGTCCCTAAATCGTCTTGATTGATGTTTCGTTTCATAAAATAAAAATAAAAAAATATCAAAACCACAATCCTCTTGTCATGTCCGATTGTAGCGTTGATACACCTCCACATTATCTGAGTTTTTATATCAATGCTTGAACAATCACATCGCATTTCAAGATGATATAACGAAACTGGTGATATCATTCATCTATAATACAATGTTTGATATTTGATGGAATTCATGACTGTCTTAATGCTTCGACAAGAAACTGACACTTTGACGTGTGTTTATACGACATAGATGGGGACGTATGATCTTGGAAAACATTGACTTGCCTTCATAATGTTACCACCTGGTAATTTAAAAAAAAAGATTTAAATCAATGAAGATTACACAGACTTTTCCTTGTGGCTAAAACACAGTAATTAACTAGATTTGCTGAACATACCATCTTTATAAGTTCAAGCGCAATTATCTAATTGGATAATAGGAAAAAAGACTAAACTAATACAAAACAACAGCGTCAAACATTTTGCTCGTGTGTTTACGTCGTTGTACCATGCAATGTATAATAGATGTAATGTTTAACCCCGAAGGGAGGGGGTGGGGTTTGTAGATGATGTCAATTTCGATTTTTATCATTGCATCTGTTACAGTATTTTCTAAGCTTTAAAATGACATCTTACTTGTTGAAATTGATCAAGGCGATCGAATTACAACAGAAAATCTGCTGGATATACTTACTACTTTCATTGCTTTTTGCTGCCTCTTTTGACCAGTTTCTGGAAGGATAAGTTAATGCACAAAGAACTGTCAAAACAACAAATTTACAACATGGAAAGTAAATATCAGCGTTGTAGTCGAGCAGGTGTCCAAAGCTAAGCCAAAAATAGGTGTCTTAGGCAAAGGACTTGGGTCCCCGAGACTAAGTCCAAAGACCCAAGGATCTCCCTATCTAATTCGAATTACATATTCCTTGTGATGTATCAAGCGCTCTCTCAATTTTTACCAGACCTCAAACAGCTTCTCTCACTCCTGGTAAAGGTAGAGAATAAAATATAAATCAAATTTGGATAGATATCTCCTAAGCTTAGCCTAGTCTTGATTTGATCAGTTACTTAGCTAACTTTGCAGAGAGCTTGATTCCTGTAAGGTAAATGAACCACTTGAATTTGAAGGACAGCTTTTCCTATTTCGGTAAAAGTGTTATGGCAACTAATTCCCCCCCCCTTCTTTTTGACGTTAGCATACATGATCTTTTGAAACAAAGGAATAAAAAATACTAAGATTTGAAAACAA
This sequence comes from Ophiothrix spiculata, assembly GCA_000969725.1. Taxonomy (NCBI): domain Eukaryota; kingdom Metazoa; phylum Echinodermata; class Ophiuroidea; order Amphilepidida; family Ophiotrichidae; genus Ophiothrix; species Ophiothrix spiculata. The sequence goes on along the minus strand of JXSR01S014232.1, from coordinate 6,212 downwards.
GTTTGGGTGATTTATCACGTTTGAAAACAGGCAAAAAAGTTTTGCAAATGATAACACCTTCCAATACGTTTTGACCAGCTGTTGTTGGTATTTTGAGCAATTGGAAACATGCGCGTAAAAATTGTACAGTACTCAAATTAACCCTCCGAAAAATACGATCAAGGCCCAAATATTTTATCATGTAACTGAATGTTGGTTCACTCTTGTACAAAATGTTGGTGCTTAAGATTGAAGCATTTGTTACAACGTTTATTATTTTAAAATTGGCAATGCTTTTTAAGCTACAATATTTATTATTTTAATGTTTTGAATAGTCTAATACTAAATTGAACCACACACATAAATGTGTAAAAATCAATTTTGATTTAAAAAAAAAAATAGTTTTTACCAGTACCAAAACGTGGGCAGAATGTGACAGAAATCAATAAGATAGAATTGTTTGATAGGGGTCATATACAATTTCAGATTATTGAATAGGGTATCGTAAAATGATCAGCATGGTAATTGCGTATTTACCTACATACATATACGTGTAAGCTTCTTTTCTAGAGAAATTGATTGCCACAAATCATGCCAAAAGGTGGTCAGAAAATGATAGATAACTACAAACGTCTGTGTATACAGCAGGTCTAAAATGGACTTCTGCATGACTACATGAATGGTAGGGAGTAAATCAATTGTATAAGTCACTAAATGAAGGTTTTAAGGTCTCAGAATCTAGTAAAAATCAATTTCCGTTAAGGAAATGAACGTAAAGATATTCAATTCCTTTCTATAAAATGGCATTGCTTAGAGACTTGGTATGATGCCAATGTCTAATAAAACCGGTAGCCAGTGCACAATAAATAGAATATGGGAACGAAAAATGAAAAAAAAACACCCGAATTTATATTAAAAATCGTGAAGTAATCTATACTAAAAAAAAGAAAAGAAAAAAGAAAGCACTGTATGCAATAATTCATAGAAAATGACCAATGTGTAATATTATATCACAAAGGTTTCTTCAAATAAGGCCAAAGAAAACTTAATGTATTTACAACGTATATAATTATATTTCAATTTAGAATGTCGGCACTAAGAATAATAATGGAAAGAAAAAATCCCTTTCTTCGAGGAAACCAGTACAGGATTAATTGCACACTTGAGACCTTCAACAAAGGAGCATTACATTCGACCATTTTCTACACTTTGAAGACTATGCTTAAAGGACTAAGACAACCGACACCCTATTGGTGGATACAACGATTAAAGAAGAGGATCAAATCATTTTTTACCAACTTCTATTAATAAAACATTCAAATAAAGTAAGAAAATAAGATGCAATGAACGCTGCAAAATGTCAGCGTATCTTATTCCATATAAACTCGCGAGGTAACTATAATAGTGAAATTCAGAGCTGACGTAGTACTCGGTTTGCATTTCACTGAGGGCGTGTGGATGTAAGAGCAATACTCTTTGAATGTCGCCAATATGACCGAAGTACTTGAACAACTTAGATGACGTTTAAGAACATCTAATCTCAAATTTCACTTACTAGGCTGTTGTTGTCGCTGTATGAACTTCTAATGTCCTCAATAGCTCGATTTAAGAATTTTAGCAAGAGTTCTCTTGCTTTTGTTTTTAAACTGCTTAGCTACAATGTTGTTTTACAATGCTTTTACTCCCCGTTTCGCACTTTGCTGTATAATACATACAGACACAATCATCGTTAAAGGCAAAGGGAATCCATCTGCTCAGGAAAATGTGAATCCTAACTATTTTAAATCATGAAAAGATAAATGGTATCCACTGCCTTTGCGGGGCCTCAATCCATGGATTATGGCAGAGGTTAGTCATGCATTACTAAGCGAGGGATCTACCGCTGAGCTATCAAGACAGCGTTGAGACCGTGAATTAAAATCTA
>JXSR01S014227.1:17585-29995 GCA_000969725.1 Ophiothrix spiculata | reverse complement strand
TATATGGTATTTGTATACATCAGATATGCTACAATGAGCAACATGTAGGAGTCGACAACTGGACCCTTTTGCCGCGGCGGTACACATATGGTAAAGTTTCTCAATCGAATATTTCTTACTGTAAATATAAATCCTTAGACCTTTATTTACGCACATCATAATCATCAAAACATTTGTTGTCATTGATGACAGGTTTATTTCTGTTTATTACATCTGTTTATTGTGTGTTTAATTAATTACACGGATTTGAAAACACTGCAAGCCGAACTCCTTTATTTTTCGTTATTTTCACCATCATCTGTCATTAATTTACCCGAATTTTAACACACTACCAACCTTAAGTAACCTGTTGTTAACTCGATGAAGATTATATTGTATTTCTAAAGGTTCCCACGCCAAAGTCACTTTTCATTATGCTTCTAATTGTTAAGTAGCTCTACTACTGAAACCATCGATGTCAATCACGTCGACACTTACGCGATGTTACTAACATTTGATTAAAAATTCAGTTTGACTATCAAATATTCTCTACTTTACTAAATAACTTATATAGACCAAACACTAGTATTAATTCATGATTTTGAACCATTGCCGAATCAAAATCAAGCTTTATCGTTGTAATACGCATTGCTTGCTACAAAGATGCCTGATATTTGAAATGTCTGCAGCTTGAACATTTTTACCCTGCAGAAGACTTCGGCAGGGTATTGTTTTTGACGTGTTTCTTTCTTTCTTTCTTCTTTCTTCTTCTGGCAACACTTTGATTATGTCTTATATCTCCGGCATATAGTGACCGATTTTGACCATTATTATGTTCTTAGCTGACCGATTTCCAAAAAAATCGGACAGGGATATCGGACAGAAAACAAAATATCAGATTTTGAACATAATAATGATAAAATTGGATGGATTTTTTCGCATGATACTCAAAGATATTGGTCTCGCTATGTACTTTTTGTATCATACTCAATCCATCCAATTTTATATCAAACTTGGGTGAAGGGACCAGGGCCACCTCCCATTCATGTCACCTGACCCCTGACCCCTCAAAGGTCACGTAGGGGTCACGGGGTCAACAACTTGATTTTCCCGAAAAAAGTTTCAACTCAATTACGTTACATGGTATGGTCCTGAAATTTGGGGACATAAAACATCTTGACATTGTCCACAAACGCTATTGGATGAAAAAAATATCTGGGGTCATATGGGGTCACAGAGGTCAAATAAAAAAGGTCCAATTTTCAACTTTGTCCGATTTCGACGTTTGAGGTGTCAAATTGTTCGTCTTGGACCAACAATCAAAAGTGTTCATGGTGACCCCATTGCCCTACCCTTCCTTGGGGGTCAGAGGTCAAAAGAAAGGTCAATAGAAAGGTCAAATTTTCAACTTTATCCGATTTCGACGTTTGAGGTGTCAAATTATTCGTCTTGGACCAACGATCAAATATGTCCATAGTGACCCCATCGTCCGACCCTTCCTTGGGGGTCAACGGTCAAAAGAAAGGTCAATGGAGAGGTCAAATTTTCAACTTTGTCCGATTTCGACGTTTGAGGTGTCAAATTGTTCGTCTTTGACCAACGATCAAAAGTGTCAATAATGACCCCATCGCCCGACCCTTTCACGGGGGTCAAAGGTCAAAAGAAAGGTCAAATGTTCAACTTTGTCCGTTTTCGACGTTTCAGATATCAAATTTTTGTCATGATCCAACGATCAAAAGTGTCCACAGTGACCCCATTGCCCGACCCTTCCTTGGGGTCAAAGGTTAAAAGAAAGGTCTAATTTTCAACTTTATTCGATTTTAAAGATTATGGTGTCAAATTGTTCGTCTTGGAACAGCGATCAAAAGTGTCCAGGGTGACCCCGTCACTTGACCTTTCCTTGGAGGTTAAAGGTCAAAAGAAAGATCAAATTATTAAGAAAAAAACAGAGGCAGGGTCCGGTTCACTGCAGTGACACAGTCCTGTCTAGTTATTTCTGCTACCGAATTGGTAAATATGAGTACTTGTGTAAATAGATTTCTTCCAATCTGAAGAAATAATTGTTATTGGGGGTGACCAAAGATGGCGAGATTATTTCGATTTGCTGTTAGTTTTACTGGCAATTTATTTAATGATATATCCAAATTAACTCTGTAGTGCATTTTAATTCGCCTAATTTTAAATTAAACAAAAACGGGAAAGAAGATACCAAGTGTTCAAATATAGTGTATTATTTGTGTTTTTCAAACGGGGAGTTACGTGTACTATTTTCTATCGTTTTTTAGCTTCACTTCAGTTATTTTAATGTCAGTAGTATTAACAATGGGTTTGCTACTTTCTACTTGTATTACATTTATTAGATTGCTCCATCTTGTAGACGACCAACGCTTTTCCATCAAATAATAATCAAAACGTTTTATTGAACGCGATGAAAAGTGACTTTCTCCTGGAGCTCTTGTCTGCTAACATTTACTCAATTTGTTTGGCGGGAGAACCATCCAATATAATCGTCTGCTAACATTCACCCAGTTGTTTAACAACTCAAACAGAGCAATGCGTTTTACTTAGAAATTTGACCTCATAACACGCCGTACACATGGTACACCAGGAAACGGATGAAAAGAGATGTCTGCAGCACATACAACAATCAAAAGCAGATAGGTAGAAATACTCATCACTAAATGAATCCACGGGTGCAAAATAAAAGATTGGGACAAAAACATAAGGGCCCACTACACTAAATAAACTGGTGTCGCTACTATTGTTGTTTCAAATAATTGTGCATTTTACGCGAGTACACAATGCTTTTCAGGCATGCGCAATGTCGCGGTAGTGTGGATTTCTGATTGGAAACGGTGTCCCGTTCTTGTCTCAACTTGTGGATACGCGGTGGCTGCGTTCAGAAATCATGTTCGTGTCCGGAATTTATTTGAAACATTAATATGATCCGCCATTTCTAAAATCGGCAAAATTGACTGCCCTCTCCTAAATGAGGACCTCAAAAAGTGTAGAAAGGCAATATGTTTGGTGTATATTTTGTTCTTATCATGGAGTTTATTAAATTTATTCTGATGCCATTTTTGATATATCCAGAGTACTTCGGTAAACTTTTAAGGCTTTTCCCAAAAATGCATGGGATTCTGGAACTGCAAAATGCAGGCGGCACAGGTCACGATTAATAATAGCTACTATTTAGGGGCGAGGGATTTCTAAAACGCTAATTTAGGATACGTTTTACGAAATAATTTGAAAATTGAATTTTTACGTTTCCTCAAAAAAATTCAGAATTGGTCTTATAGTAATAAACATATTTATGTTATTCCAAATCCGATGGGGTTCATGCGTGAACCCCTCTGTTGATATATTTTTACCGATAAGGAATATAATAATTTTAGTGACCATCCCGGAAGGTTTATTTTTCAATGATTTTCGCCAAAGGCGGTGTAGGACGTGATGCAACGAGTAATAGTTGCCACGACCACCCTCTATGACATATATATATATATATATATATATACCTTTAACGCACGGTATCTCGCAAATTTTGCCTTGATGATGTTTTTTTTTTTTTGGTCAAAAAGGATCAATAATCAATTAAGAAACGCCAGTGTTGAAGAAACTAGATGAGTTCTCCAGGGCCGTACGAAGGCATGTAAGCCAAGGGGGGCAAAAACATTTACCGTACCGAAATTCACGTTTCTTCCCGATGTATATACCGTCAATTTGTTTTTAATGCACGCGTAGCGCGCGAAAATATTGCTGTTTTAGACAAAAATCGATATAAAACCTTAAAATTTGTGCTAATATTGGCTTATTTTGACTAAACATTTACGGAACAGTAATCTTGGCACAGAAAAAGTAGTAAAATATCGTCCCGATATTTTGATATTTGTCCCGCCAGCGTGAACAATATTTGTTTGATATTTGCTCTATCGCATGTTTTCGTTAAATCGTTATTAACCTATATTTTACAAGATTTAATAAAAATGTAAAGGGTTGCTGTATTTGACCCATTGACAAATCACACGCAGCTCTAGTTGGTAAATGTAACATACACTGTTAAAAATCCAGTAAAATTACATAATGGGAAATCCTGTACTTTCTCGTGCCATTTAGTCTCCATTATTATGCAAAAAAGGAAAACTCCCTTCAAGAAAATAGGACGGATTTACGCTATTTACCAATATTTCCCGTGAATGGCTTTCTTGGCATTTTCACGGTTACGGAAGGACAATCACATAATTTTTCTGTATTTCAAACACATACATTGCCAAAATTGAATTGGATAAAATCAAATTAATTCCATATTTAGTTGAGTAAACCTGAAAGCATTCATATTCAACAGGAATGTTTTCATAAAGATCTTTCTGTCGCAAAATATTCATATTAATGAGGTCGGTTACGGAAGGACAGCAAAACGGACATGGTTTTTCACCTTGAGTACATTGAAAATGTTAATGAAATTTGTGAAGAAAGTTTATTTCAAAGTTACATTGCTTGGTGTTTCTGCAATAGTTTGCCACATTCCACTTCAAAACATTCCCTACGGTTATGTTTTAACAATGCGAAATGCGAAGGGATCATGGTTACGGAAGGACGGTTACGGAAGACCAATTTGTCCGCTGATTTTTGGTTGCACTGAACCATAAAGCCTGGTCATGATTAACAAATAATACAACCGCATGTGTAAATTTGATCCTTATTTAAATCATTAGAAATTTGACCAAAAATTTGGTTTTTTTAAGAAATTTCATAGACATTTTTGTTCAGTCTTTTCAAAATTAGATTCATTTTAAAGATCTTCAGAATAGCTTTCTTTTGATACCAAATATAAAGCATTTTTCTTTGAATAGTTACATACTTTTCTCATGTTCACTTTTTCGTGAAAATGGCCTTCTACAATCAATCTAATCCGTAAATCAGAAAAAAAAAACACCGGTAAAAAACTGTATTTGTACTTAGGACACACTAAAACGGCAATACATTGTACTGCAATTAACATTAAGTAAATATTTGTGAGTTGCATCAACTACTATACGGTTACCAAAAAATAAGTTCCCCCCTTGGATGTCCAGACTTTGTCAAGACAGAAGTCGCCATGTTGGCTGTATTTCTCCTGCATACAATATGTTTTCGTTTAGGGAAACAATTCTCTATACAACACACTCTACCATTTGATGAAAGGTAATGACGCTTTTGAGCAAGACAGATTTGTTTCAAAATCATTTTTTTTAAACAGCCGAAAAAAAGTTGCATTTAAGTTCTTGTAGTCTTCTTGTGGCAACAAGAACAGGTGTACTTTGGCAATCAATGCATTAACTTGACTATGCTGCCAAACTACACTTTTTTGCATGGTTTGCAATATCATGCATGATGATGTGACACCCAATTCTGTCACGCTTCTGTCATGGAAACAGCATTGCTTGAAAGTGAGAGTTAATGTGAGAGAAAGTGAGAGAGAATCTGTGGAATGAAATCATGGATACTTAAACCTTTAGATGATCATGCAAAACTCAGGAGCAAACAAACATGATTTTCACAATACGTAAGACAGTATTAGCAGAGATCTTACTGCACATTTTTACCAGGGCATGGAACTTGAACGACCAAGGGTAACTAATCGCAAAGCTTAGCAATTTTACGCGATATCACTGCACAGTGACTGTTAACCTGTGTTTTGTTTTCATGCTTGAAATATGGATTTTTATCAATGACTCGTTACCTAAGTTTCTTCTGGTATATAAAAATGTCATATGGTCCAAATTTTAAATAAATCCGTGAAATTTGTTCAATTTCAAACACAAATTCGCTTTACCAGTAGTTGAAAAGAACAGTGGACACAGCACTTTTAATCCAACAATGTCTTCATTTAAGTCATGGCAATTCATTTAAAAATGAGATGGGGTCTAAATCATGTTTTAACTGTGGATCATGCACTGATTTAAAATGAAATGAAAAACAAAATAAGTAAACGTGGAAGCATGTTGGGATTTCACAAAATACACAAGTGCAACTTTTTTTCGCCAGTTTTGAAAAAATGATTATTAAAGCAAATGAGTGTTGTTAAAAAACGACAAAAGCTTTCATCAAATGGTGATGTGGGTTTCGTGCACAAGTGTTTCTCAAAACAGAAACCTATTTTATGCAAAAGAAAAGTATTCAAAATGGTAAGTTCTATCATGACAAAGTCTGATCATCCATGGGGGAACTTATTTTTTGGTAACCGTTTAGTTATCAACGACTTTTCGTCTGACTGGTCAGATTAGCAGGTAATTCAAGAGAGTGAATCGTGATTTTTTCGTGGTTAAAAATTATCAATTCTTTTCATAAATTAGCAACGTATTAAATTGTTACAGAAGTCTCATATTCAAATTTGCGTGATGCGTTGAATATTTCTTGATAAGGGTTTCCTATTATTTTTCTGTTTTTTAGAGTGTATATTTAATACAAATAATTGAGAATGAGCGAGGTTGACAGTGAGAATTATATACCCGATATTTGAGATTTATACACCTGAATCAAAGGTATTTGTTTCTGAAAAATTGTAGTTATTTATATAAAATAAATGTTCATTGAGATTGATTTTGTCTATGATTAATAATTTCACTGAAAATTAAGACCACGATAATTCTAATGTGATATTTTCAATTCGGACACTAAATTTACATTTGAAAGCTAACAAAAGTTACAAAGAAGTTAACAAAAGTTACAAAGAAGTTGTATTTGAACACCAAATGATCAAATAGAGTATAGTCAGACTGTATTTACAAATATAGAGCTTTGTACTATTTTCCTATAGGTCATGACTATTAACATTCATTTCACTAAATTGATTTAATAATGTTAGAAGTATAAACAGCGAGGCTCTTACTTATGTTACATTTAATCAGATTGTGCTATCCATGACGACCGTTGCTTGTCTATCTAATAATGAGTAAAAGGTTTTATTGTCGCGATTTATAGTGACTCCATCCCGACCTCTCGTCTGCTAACATTTACATAACTATTCGGCTGGGAGACAACCTCATCAGAAAATTACGTTAACCTAGAAATGTAACTTATTGTTAACGCACAGTTTGAATTTGTCATAACATGAAAGGATTTGCAATCCGTAAAATGGAAACCATACGCAATAAAAGTAGAAAGCTAAAAAGCACATTATAGTCTGAATGTAAGCCACGAGACAAAAAGAAACAAATAGGGGACGAAAAAATTGATTGTGCTTTTCCACTTCATACAACGTTAATGGAAAAATGGTGCACGGATTACAATTGACCTTGACCTTGATAAAAGCACTATATCATAAATGTGTTGTTGTTTGGGGAAAAAAAAGACAAAATATGCATCCAAATGTGGAAAAATAGTAGAAATTGGCTGAAAAATAAGCCTAATCTTGGTTTAACTTAACTTAACCAAATTTACTCTGCTTATTCACACAACAAAGATGACAAATAGAGAAAATAAGAAAAAACAGAGTCACTGTGGATAGAGATGAGTTTTGACATTTGATTTGAATGTGTGTGTCCAAGTCCTTGGCAGCACGGTTGAAATTAGGACGACTGTCCCATTTATGAGGATATGCAACGAGAAGGCTCTTTCACCAGCATTCTTTTATAGGATTGAGTTTCAAGAAGAACAGTTGATGAGGATCGAGTCTTCATAGCGGTAGTCTGAGATCTTACAGTCCTTGCTGTAATTTGGACTAAAACCATTTAGCGCCTTAAACACGAATCAGAGTATCTTAAAGATGTTAAAGATTTGTTTAATTGTTATTAATATTCTGGTATACAATGCGTATTTTCCATCATTATCAATCAGATATGACATAAACATATATTATTCCCTTCATATTTCAATGGAATCTCAGCACATTAACCTTTATGTTTATAAGAAGGTTTTGAAGATGTCATATACTACCAGGGACCATTCCACGTTCACCACAACCAACTAGGTTTGTGAATTGAGGGTGTTGAAGGATCATTTTGTGTTTTGCTTCCAAGCATTTTTTTTGGCGCAGTCAAGCGTGACCAAGACATTCAATCACCTGCTTATCACTCTATTTCAGACAGATATTCCCATATGACCACTCAACTTTAGAAGTGAAGTGACCTGTACCAAGGCGGGGTCAAATCACGTTTTTTAATACATTTATGTCTTTCCCCCTTAACAGTACAAAAGATATTTTATCACATATATTAATTTATCATATATATGTGATATATTGACATTATTATCCTAGTTAGTTGTTTCTTAATGGTTTAGATGTGGGTAATAGTGTGCATTACTGTACAAAACATGTATTTACACTTAAAAACTTAAAAACGGCATATCTTTTGACTGAGTCGACATAGTTGGTAAAAGCAATACATTTTTCAAAAGGAAATTTGATAAGGAATCCAATTATGTATTTAATTTGTAGGCAATATGGACAGGAAATATATGACCGATAAAAGTCCAAAAAATTAATGATTCGTTTCATAGATTTTGACCTTTCTCAGTAATTTGACCACATTGAAATTGGTCACCATGTTATTTTATGTAAGGTCATCATTACATCCTTCAATCAATGTGTGCTTCACACTATAGTTATCTCATTATGCGAAGTTGGTTGACCAAAAGGCACAGTACTTTTGTTGTATTTTGCACCATGTATAGTTTTTAGCCATCCCTCAAAATTAGGTTTATTCAGGTAAAATTAGAATCCTTGGAAGATAAACTTGTTAGAAATATAAATGTGTGGCTTTTAAGTGTATATACTCAAAGTTACAATCATTTAAATACAAAATAGCATGGTTTTACCTATGTGTGTTTGTGTGAAACAAACAAAATAGGACCAGTTAATGACTTACGCCCATAACACTATGCAACTAGGGATGTTAAAAATATGAAGTATGCATTGGTGGATGCATGTTCAATTTGCCGAAGAAATTCAAGGCATGAATCTCCAAATGCAAGGTATGAAGCTACCTTAAAAGTGTAAGTGAAATCCGCTTGTTCCCTTTTCAAATGTGGACAACTCCCTCCCTAGTCTAAAATTGTATTCTAGCGCCCTCTAGGGGCAAAACATTCACCTTTTCATAGTTTTAAAGCTGTTTTAAAAATCGGGATACCTCGATTGCAGGTTTATCCCCAGTTGAAGGTGTTTTATTAGAGGAGCAGACACCCCCACACACACCAACAAAATGACGATTATACATAACAGTTTCAGTTTCCCCCTTCTCGAATATTATCTGTTGTGAAAGGTAGGGATATAAACTTATAGTTCAAGGTCACAATGGTGAAAATGACAAAATAAAAACAACTTGATTAAAACATTATCTGAAAGAAAGCATTAAGGATTACAAATAATTTTAATTTGCCGCTTTGGTTTACCATAAAGTCCCTGTAACGAATTAATAATTCACAGCCTTTTTAATGAGCAGTAAACTTGAGTATTAATTGTGCATCAAGATTTAATGTACTAAAACGATGAAAAGCATAACGACTACAGGACTCAATTATTAATACATGTATCAATTTGGTTGTATATAAACCTTAATGCGATCTGAGGTCGGATTTTTTTAAATATTGGGAAATACATCCGGGAAATACATTCAAGTGTAGTTGCATGTATCTAAAGTTGGGAGATAGATGAACTGAACATAGGTACAAGGATATAAAGCTATAACGCTACACAGTGTAACAGCCTATCTCACTTGTAACACATTATGTAAACTCTCGTCTGGCCATAGGCCCCTATGAAGTATGATAACGTTTTGTTTACCAATAAAAGACCGATAATAATTGGACTGTATGTTACTTTAAACCTAATTTATAAAATTAACAATTTTTAGTGTCGTTGTTTACAGTTAATTTGATTATGGAACAAAACACTCATCCTCAATATTTTTCTTCTATGTTAGTATTTTTGTGGAGTAGTCTAAAGAATGAAATCGCTCTCATTCATTTTTTGACATTTAAAAACGATAAGGTAATCAAACACAGATAAGAAAAAAGTATATTCTAACAATACTTTTTTATTCCTAAATCTAATGATTAATTACCATCTTCAAATTATATCATACAAAGTTATAGGACGCAAGACCTATTCAAAAAGCACATGCTTTGGTAGTTCATAGAGGACTAATAAAAACAATATGCTGGTCAGAGGCCACTCCGATTCCAACTTGCCAACAAATGGTGTATTGTACTTTAAGTGGTTGCCCGAGTAAGCATCGTGTATATGTGACCGTCCACTCAAAACAGCAGTAAATGCCAGCTCTTGTCATTTTTACTTTTTAATTATTTGCAAAGACCATGCTTTAAGGATGAAAATGATACCCTAATGAACCTCACACGATTTCCAGAAGTCAAGTTATGGTCCGTCAAAGGTTGTCAGGGAGTAAAACGTATAACTGAGATAAACGCGTTCAAAGATTAGTAAGCCCTATATTTCATGTTGATCGTCTTAAGAATATGCCAATTTATTTCACATTTCCTATAATTTTCTTGCAATGAAACTTTGCTGGTATTTTGTAAGAACTTTTGTAGTAAGCACTAGGATTGTGAATCTGTCAAAAAATCAATTTCGGCAAATTATGACCTTGACCTGTATTTTCACCTGTAGCGCAAAATGAAGTTTCTGGCATTTACTGCTCATGCGGGCTGGACGGTCACATATTACGAGCCGAATAGAATTGCTGTTGCATAGCATTGGGTCCAATAATTAAAGCTGTACATTCAAATTGGCTGCGCGAGTTAGAATTTTATACAACGCACCAGTTAGAATAAGGCCCGGTGCAGACTCCTCTATCGTATAGAATATTTTGCTTAGAATATTCTATGCTGATGAAAAAATGACGTAGGTCATAGAATATAGCTGTGTGTTTTATACGATGACCTACGTCATTTTGTCGCCAGCATAGAATATTCTAAGCAAAATATTCTATACGATAGAGGAGTCTGCACCGGGCCTTACTTGTGAAATTTTATTGTATTGATTGTAGTTTTATTGATTTATTGTTGATTTATGTGACTTGTATGATTCTTTAAAAATAATGAAAAATATAGAAAGATACAAAAAAAGAATTACTTGTGCATGACAAAAAGGACCTTGAGGTTAATATGTTGGCATGTGGAAAATATTCTACTTCTGATCGACGTTAACTTTATTAAAGAAATCAAATGCTATAAAAACCAGTATCACTAACGTTAATATTTATAAAGATTGGTGATGTTTTACCTAATTGAACGGTATACATGGATAAATCTGGATACTGGTTTGATATTTGCTTCTCTCCTTGAATTGCTTCTTCAGATGACAAAGTCAATTTGTCTGGTGAAGTGGGTACTAAAATATTCAACAGCATGTCATTTCCGGAAGAAAGATCTAGCTTTCGGAATTGCTATATGATCATACTGTGCTATCACATCTTGATGAAGAAGGTTTTGCATTAGGCTGATTTAAACACCTCTGCCTAGAAGTATTGTGAAGTCTTAAGAAATACTAACTTCAGAAGAAAACCAATTTTTGATGTATTCTATATGCGAACAATTTATTGGGCAATGTACATGCTAGTGGTTGTATTTACTATTTTTTCCTGCATACTAAACCGTTGTTTGCACTGTTTAATAAATAGTTGTTGGTGTATAGTCAACGAGTGTACCTGAAGAAAATCTACAAGATTGTTCATGATCTTGTTAACCAAACTCAAGGTACAGAGATGCATGTTCCAGAGCACAAACAGCGGAACCAAAATATCCTATAATAAAGAAAGTATGGAAATCATTTGTTTTTTCAACATAACGAACCACATTGTCACAAACATGCTTAAAACGAACACAATTTTGTTAATTGTGCAAAATTCGGGGGAGTAGCATCCATTTATTCCAATAGGATCTCCAAAAACACGCCCATGTAATCGGGTAGCGTAGGTGCTAGACAGGACTCAAAGTACTTGGTGCTCATTTCATTTGATAGTCAAGTACATTTAAAGAGGAAAACTCTCTCTTATAAACTCAATAAAATGGAACAACATACAGACATGAACAAGTCAAACAGTGCTTCTGGCATAAAGATATATTGCCATCATTTGCAATGAATAACATGAATATTAGAGACACTTAGTTTGGAAAAAACTGTCTGCTAAAACTACTCATACTATTTAAGTTTATTTTAGAGAATAAGTAATCTTTAAAATCAAATTTGAGAAATGGATCACATCCGCTCTATACGAACTTGACAATGAAGTTTCGTTTATTATAGAGTATTGTAATGGTTTAACACTTTAGTAAGTGCCTTTCTTATACATTATATACCACTGAGTGTAATCAATGGTAAATTTTAAGGCAGTTCATCATGGGCGTCATTTCAGGGGGGACAGGGGGGACACGTCCCCCCCCCACTATTTTGTGTGGCCCCCCCTCACAGTATTAGGTGTCCCCCCCACGGT
>JXSR01S014225.1:62444-78274 GCA_000969725.1 Ophiothrix spiculata | reverse complement strand
CTATCACCGACAGCCGAATTTTGTATTTCCAGAATCAAGCGCAAATTAAGGAAAACCCTTTAAATTTTACCAAATTAATCTGGAGATCAAACATGGCATCAGATCATCTTTAAATAAACCTAACTTTATAATTAGAACAAAATATTGACAAAACATATTGCCCTTCTATACGTTTTGAACTCCTGTTAAAATGACTGCCGATTTTAGAAATGCCGGATTGCGAGTGCTTATTATTTAGTGTTGTGCGCCCTTCTGCGTCAGATATATGCTAGTATTCTCTTAACGTTTGGATAGCTAATGATAATTGAATACGTGTGTTTTTGGGGTAAAGATTTTTCCAATTCCAGGTAATCCTTTTCTCTTTATCTGCTTGATATCTCCCTATGGGAAATGGAGAAAGTGAGGCAAACTTTAAAAGCCAAATATAAGAAGAATTCAAATATATTTTCAACTCGAAATCATACAATTTTCTTATCTTTACTACCATTCCGTGAGTGCAGTTCTCAAATGTCAAAGATCGTGCGTTATCCTAGATTATTCTGATAAATGTATCGTGAGAGCTGCATTTTCACACTTGATAATACATTTTATCAGATTATTTCAACTCATTCGATTTAATTTTATTGTTTTTGTTTATTACAGGAATCGAAATCAAAGTAATTCTGGAGCTTTTCGGTGAATTCTTTTTCACGTTTTGCCAGAAATCGGGGTATGACGAGATGCTACAGGCACTTGGCAGTAATTTGAAAAGCTTTTTAGAAAATTTAGACTCTCTTCATTCTTATTTGAGCTTCTCTTACAAATCAATGGAGGCTCCATCATTTCGATGTGAAAGAAGACCAGAGGACAATGCCTTGATACTTCATTATTACTCGCATCGTAAAGGATTACACCCTATAGCAGTAGGTATGTACTAATATAAAAGTGGCTCCGAACAAGAAATCGACAATCCACCGATATCAAATACGTGACCGTCCATCCCAAACCAGCCGTTAATGCAATCTCTTTTTTTACTTTTTTTAACAAAAAGACCAACTTATAAGGAATAAAATAACACATCAATAAACTTCACTCGATTTCCAAAAAGTCAAGTTATGGTCCGTCAAAGGGTTGTCATGCGGTGCGGTTCAAAGATCAGTATAAGCTCTTTTAGTTTCTGTTGATTGTCCTCAAAGTATACAGATATATTTTACATTTTTTTATATGAAACTTTCCTGACGTTTTTAAAGCACAAGAATTGTGAGTCTGTCAAAAAATCAATTTCGGCAAATTACGGCCTTGTTATGTATTTTCACCTGTAACGCAAAAAGTCGTTTGCTGCATTTACGGCTAGTTTGACATGAACGGTCACATATGCAACGATCATTTTGTTTCGTTTCCATTTGGTCTAAGTGTGCAAGGTAACATAGTAACTTAATACTATTATATTAAACTACACCTTTTAGATGATAGTGGTGTCATTGGCAGTGCTTAAAGTGAAAGAAAAAAGCTATTTTGGAGATTCAATAAACTCACATTATACGTAGCAAACAACATTACTCATTACTTAAAGTCATGCTAAACGTCTGTTTTAAGTGGATATTGCTCTAAAGTGTATTTGTATCGGTCGAATACAAATCAAGAAAGGTTAAGAACTCTTGTCACGTTTGCCAGATTAATTACTTTACCTTTATTGAGTGGCAAACTCACTGAGTCTATTGTAATAAAGAATTCTGAATGAAAGAAGAATTTATCAAAACTGCGCATACTAAAGGTCGAAAACAACACAACAGTAAAAAAAAGAACATTTCATTATACAAACTTATATACTTTATTCTAAATGTAAAGAATCAATACATAAATTGTCTGCACGCGAAAAGTTAAAGTTTGAGTAGTTCAAAATGCACAGAATAAAACCAATTATCGTTGCTGCAAGTTAATATTGTAGCTTGCTGCATAGTGACACTACATCTGTTTATCAAAAATGAATGGGAATATTTATTTAGATAAGGATTTTCAAATTTTAAATAATGTCATCATATCAGCAAATCGACAGATTCTAGCCCTGTCTTATATATCAACGGCTTTTCAATGTTATCTCTAGAGAAAAGTGATGATACACTCCCTTGCCTGAAAATTTAAACTTAACCTGTTTCTGTTCATAAACCGCTGAAAATTATTGGTATTAATCATGTCCCTTCTTCTCTTTTACAAGTCTAATATAGGAAAACTGTTTTTGTTCATAAACTATGAAAACATTATTGGTATTAACCAATTTACTTTTTTTAAAGTCTCTTCTACTCTTCTACAAGTCCAAAATTTGAAAACTGTTTATGTCGCACGAAATCAATAGTTGAGTCCAATACAATCATTGTGAATAAATGAATAAGGATAAAAAGACAAATCCGAACTTGTATTTGTAGTTTTAGTTGAAATCTCTTTTGTTTACAGGAATTGTCCGAGCGGTTGCTAGAGAACTCTATCATACCGATATCAAAATGGATATACTATCCGAAGAACGAGAGGAGGAACGAAACGGGAAGAAAGAACACGTCACCTTTGTGATATTCCAGAAAAAAATAAGCCAGCAAGAAAACAACCAGGTATCTACTGTTTGCTACTTTAATGCAATTTAATGTATTGGTGAAATTTTATGAACTTGTTAGATTACGACAATGTTCTGAAATAGTTGCATGTCACTAACTATAGCATTGTTGTTTTAAGGTGTGACGTTATAGCAATGCCTCCCCTTCAATGCTAGTGTATGTTGATAATGCAAGTAGTGTAATAGATTCGCTTCCAAAAAATTCCTTATACGGTTTAATCAACCCCTTACATTTGGTTGATAAATAAAAATAATAAACGGATCGATTATCTTCTTCTCACAATTTTTCTGAAAAACCCATTAATGTTTCAACACTCTCAATTTTGTTTCTATGTTTTTTTCGACGTATACTTTTTAATATGGTGCTTGTTATCATTTCTATTGTGTTCTCAAAATTCAAATGATTTCTATAGGGACGCGTCAATCAAAACAAATTATTACTACATGAGAACGCATTTATATGTACAAGAGACATGATCGCTCAATAGATAATGTATCAGACGGCAACAATATTTAGCTCAATTATTGTAATAGCCTTGCGAAGGAATTATGAATTGATGTGAAAATTTGTTTTTCACTGCCATTTTAATTAAGATAATGTTTAATATTTTCATCTTCTTCTTCCTCTCCACAAAACGGCGACCGAAAAACGAAAAATTTCGCTTTTAACCCTCGTCTAACCAGGGGGGGGGGGGGGGTTACAACCCCCTTAAGGTTTTTTCCCCGTAGCATAAAAATGCAAAAGCAACCAACCCCGGGCTTTTGGGTAATCTTTTTATCTCTTTTACATCCTTTGCGGTCATTTTGATGAAAAAATTAGGGGGTACCTCCTAAGGTGGGGTTAGGGTAGGCCGTCAAAGTTGAGGTGGAAGGGGGGGGGGTGCAACTCGGCGACATTTTTGGCAATTTTAAATCGCCATTTTGAAAAAATAAGCATGCTTTGAGGCTGAAACTTGCAAGGCATGTTAGAATTGTCATTTCACTTCGTTATATGCAAAAAAAAAATTAAATTAAATTCTGTTATTAGAAAAATTTTGATTTCGTTGGCCATTTTGCAAAAAATCCAATTTTTTGATTTTCAACATTCATGACGTCATAATTACATAACGCCTTGGCTGATTTTTGTGATCTTGGTATTGTTGGATAGGGGAGGACCATACCTATCTATTGATAGCAAAACCAAGTTCATAGGGGGTTAAATGACTACAGAACCTAGCATAAACATTATATCCACGAGTTTGTTGTTTATAATGGTGCTCACTGATGAGATCAAAACATACGTGTTCAAAGATTAAATTAATTGCCAAAATACTGAATAAAGTTCATGTAACGTTCGTGACATTGCACGGAAATGTTTTTTTTGCTCCAAATTACTTCAAGGTAAAAATTCTCTGACATGTTAGCGAATTTTCTATTGCGCTTTTCACAGATGATGGATAACATATCTACAAATATATATTACATAAAGTAGTAGGAAATTCTAAGGTCAGGATTTCTTTTAATGCAATGCTTTGTTTGGTAACGTTTGTGACATTTTGGAGTTAAAACATTTGCTCATTCGTGCACAGATAGAAATGTTTTACAATTATGTCTGATTAGAAAATACCTTTTACGTGCCAAGTAACAAACGTATGACCGAAAAACCTGCTTATGTGGTCGAATAAAAAAGCTGTTTTTTTGCTTGAAGTTAAAAAGAGTTTCATTTTCACCGGAATGAGCCAAAAGTGTGTTTTACAGTCCTTTGAGGCTACCCTGGTGTGCTTTATGCATGGGATTAAAGTTCTATGGCTTTGCCAAGGATCCCATGTATACCTACGGACCCAAACATGATAAACAAACAATCGAAATTTTGACAAAGCTTTTAAAAATAATCTGACCAACTTTGTTCTCATGTATACAGCATCACATTTCTATTTGCATACATATGTGTATAGTATTTAAATGTCTTTCATATCTCTAACGAAATGTTTAAATGTCGTTAGTACTATTATGTAGCATGTGCCCATTTCGTCTGTTTCCAACCTTCCTATCACTATTGCATGTTACAGCATGATAAAACCGGAGAAACAGATGACTGGGAACCTTATCAAGTGGTGAGTTGATATTTGTGTTAAACCTCAGTTCTCCATTCTCCATCTTTATGATCCCGAACACCTTTTGCTCTAGTATTGGTAACATTACTCCGTTTACATGGAAGAAAATCTACTTTTGTTCTTTGCTTTGCTAAGGTTAAACAATGCTCCTTTATCAATGAGCCTTTTGCTCATATTTCAATCTCGTTTTTTAGCATGTACCTGCATGTACCAGTTATAAAATCTAATACTCTCATTTTCCCAACAATACTGATCACCATGACGTAATAGCAACGTTTTATATTATTGGTTTGAACTGACTGTTATAGGTGAAGAGATAAAAGACATTCTGTATCAATTAGTACGGGGTTGTAACAACTTCATCTGTTAAAATATGTTTAGCAAAAACGATCCAAAGAACTAGTGTCAACATGGCATATCATTTGTTTAAAGAATGATAACACATTCTTTTCCAGGAGATAGTTTACTATTGCGGATATACTATTTTATCAACTATTTAGAATACAAACTAAATTTACAAATTTTGTTTTACCAAATAGAGTAAGATTCCACATTAAGATTTTTAGAAAACTAACTAACTTTACAAATTTTCTTTTACCAAATAGAGTAAGATTGCGCATTAAGCAGGTTAAGCATGTTAAGATGTTTAAAAATAAAAATTGTTTTATCTTCGTTTCTACATTTAAAGCAATCACATGAAAGCGACTGGGATATGTGAAACGTTAATAAACGAATAGTCAACAGAACTTAAAGGCTGAGCTGAGAGAGTTAAATAGTACATCTTTACTGACACACGTCGACCGAGATTGAATTACAGAGTCAATTTGAAAGTCTGTATCTGATAATGAAGTGTGGATGATATGCAATTAATCAATATTGAGAACCTGCTCCTTATCTGATCAGCCCTATAAATGACAGATTTTCGTTAAATTCTTGCACAATACTGACCAATTTCTGTAAATAAAATAAAACAATTCAGAAAAAGGCGAATCAGAGAGAAATAGTTTCCACTGAGATGAATAAAGATACTTAAAATAGATAATACAGAACCAGATTTACAGGGGAGATACAAGGCACGTCGCCATTTTTATTCAGGCATAATTGGGGGTATTCGGGTTTTAGCCGATAGCTTGCCGATGATGCATCGCACCTTGTCATATTGCGCGAATATTGAAACACGCACACACGCATGTGTTCAGGTTGACGTATCATTCGCGTAAAGTAATATTTGCACAGGTTGTCTCTACGCGTAACCAAGTCTTGGCACTTGGATTTAATTTTGGCGGGAACCAAGTGGACCCAAATACCCCAAATTGATCTCCATGGCTGACGACGCCATTACACGGGCTGGGATACAAAGCCTGTTATCTCCCCTGTAAAGTTATGTACAGAACTCAATGGGGATATCTTGGGGTCGTAGTGCTCATCCGTTTTGGCGCGTAAAAAGTCGCGAACTTAATGCATTACCATTCAAAGTTGTGATATTTCGGTTTTAAAGGCGTCAACTTTTTCGAATGACTCTTTTCGCGCCATTTTGAACTTGTTAATGGAAGAGAATTCACTAGTAAAGAAAATCTGTTCCTCTTGTGAGCCAAAAGTTGTAATATTCTGACATGTGTTAGTAGGCAAAAATAACAGTAAGCATGACATTCCGCTGTCTCGTCCGTGAAGAAGGACAGTGGACTTAAACTAAGTTTCTTTTCAAATTTGAATACTATATTCAGCCAACATTCAGGTACGAGAAATGCGGCTTAGTTTATTATTAATGCATAGAAAATCGGCACAGACCGTCGCTTTAACGATGCTCATGAATATTCATGAATTTAAGACACAAATTTTAAAGGCCCATAAAGTCATCCAAATTGATCATAATTAAACACAATGTTGCATTTAGATGAATAAATGTTGTAAAAACATCCTGAAATCCAAAATAATTTAAATTTTGCGAAATATATGTGAACATTTATGTAATTTCTTCAGTGATTTTTTTCATTGAGTGAGGTCAAATTAAGTCTTTGGGTTTTGCCAAAAATCTACGGTTCTGTACTTAATATATTTAAGCCATTTGGTCAATAGAAAGCTTCTTTAACAGGTTTGCTAAAAATTTTGTGATAGTTTGGGGTAAAACATCCAATACGTAATATAATGTGACGTTTGGTCCCATGAGGTCAAATAAGACATAAATTCCTGCGCAAAACACCGTATAACCGTTTTATAACCGGGTATATTTACGGGGTTATTGTTATATTGTTAGATATATAATTGATAAAACATCAATTACTCGACACATCGCTCAAGTAGTACTAGGATACAACACTTTTGATACGCAAAAGTCACTGGTTCGAGTCCTACCGGGCCTTTCTTTCTTTCTTTTTTTTTGTTAAGTATTATTTTTTCCAATTAGATTGAATTCCTTTCAATAAATTACTTTTACAAAGGAATTTATTTAGATAACCATGACAAAAACTGTTAGATTCAATCGTTTCCTAGCCCGTAAACAATCATGTGTAAACAATATGCACAGTGCAATGGATGCCACCACCAGTCAAACATTCCCATGTGCGTGGTAAATGCCGTCATATTTGCATATATAGCCCTAGACCTTCGAAAGGTGTGACTTGTCGTTTACAGTGATCTACGTGTCATCGGGATAATGTGATGACCGACATCATGTCCCATACGGATGTCTAAATGTATTGAATTTTCTCGCGATTTATTTACTGATTTTCTTATAGGAAAGATATATTTTTCAAATTTCGTGAATATGATGTCTGATATCTTTTCTTGCAGTTTGTATTAGTCATTTTACATAAAATATGGTAAAACACGCTGCACGTAATCAGATTTGACTTCGTAATTTTAAAAGCTTAAAATTGACATTAAAAAAAACTGTAATGTAATGAAAAATATTTATCCCCAAATTTCAATAATATACTTATCTTATTGAAAAAACTCTAAATATTTTCATCCACATCTTCAGTTTCTATTTGCATTAACCCCTTTGTGATTACAGTGGTTCAAAGTCCGATCCTATCTGACAGGTCACGTCGAGAAAACAAATCTAGCGACCAAGTTTTCCTGATATTCACCCGGGATATACCCGGGAAATGAAAATTAAATTTCGTCTAATAAGCTCATTTGCATAGGTCCTCAGTACTGGATTTATTTCAACGCAGCGGTTTATTACACGTTGCAATTTTAATAGTATAGATATGAACTTGAAACTGACAACATGGATTAGCTTAGCATCGTTCATTTTGATAGGTCATTTCAATTCCATAGTGAACAATCTGACAAGATTTATGAATAACTTAGCATAATGTTGTTTATGTAACTGTGACAATTAGTGCTTTGTCAAAATTCTGTTTAAATCTCAGGATTGTAACTCAAAATCGAAAAGTAATTAAAGATTATTAATTTTTGTCCACAAATATATAACGATACGGAGATCAAGTAAACAAGGGAATACGATATAATAAAACCTGAAGTAGGACACCCGACTGACACGCACACTTCAACTGAAATTGAATTACACAGTCAATTTAAATATGTGTATCTGATAACGAAGTGTGGATGATATCCAAGTTGTCCATAAAGAGAACAAATCTTATTCTCTAAAGGGACTAAAAGGTAAAATTGAGAAGATAAGTAGGCCTAAAATTTTCTGTTGAATGTCCTCAGAACAAACATTGCAATCCTTTTTCCTTTTGAAGTAAGCTCAAGGATTGCAAATCTACCACAAAATCAATTTCGACAAGTATTTTCACCTGTAGCACCGAATGAAAAGTTCTGCATTTACGTTTGTAAAGAGATGAATGAACACAAATAATCTCTTTATATTTTCACGTCTTTATTTTCTTAGTACAGATGACGCAAATTTCAAATACAAGCACAATAGCGATTTAACCAGGTCGAGTTCGTGAAACATATTATCAATATATGCGTTATTTAGAAGAACTTATTCGCAGCATGATTTTTTAACAAAACACAAAGTAGTTAATTGCTTTGCTGCACAAAGCATGCTGTTAACCCACAATACAGTAGTTTTTCTACAAAGGCAACGATAGTTTATTATATCATATGTTTGAGCTGAAGTTAAGTATAAATAAACTCCGCGTCATAAGTTCTTAATGAACGTTTTTATGGTAATTTAGGCACACCAACCAAGTCTCATCAATTTGTATTCAGAATGTATGAAGTTCGATACCGATTTGCAAAGAACGGATGTTTTTAAAAATTTACCTTTGAATTCAATTGACTAAGACTCCCCCCCCCCCCCCCCCGGACAAATACCCAAACTGTAAATAGCCATCACATTGAAGCTTATTACTTTACACTACACGTGAGGTGCAAAATACTATCAAAAAACATCTAAAACATGACAGGACAAGGATCGGCTCAAAAACTGTTACATTCATTACCTAGTCTTGCTTTTAAAAAATAGAAAATGTTGTGGAATGATATGCTCAGAGAAAGAACAATTTGACAAAAAAAATGCAAGAATTTAACCTCTAATGGTCTTTTTAATATCCATAAAGATGTAAAATATCCTTCTTTACTTAATTATTAGTATTTAGTAGATTGTCACTGTAATGCATAAATCTACTTAAGCGTGTCACAATTCAATAGGATTCTATTCTATATGATATCCAAAGTTATTAGTGAATTGGAGCATATGTTATAACCAACACAACCTACATTATATAATGCAGTGAATATGTGTTTGTCTAACCTATTTTAGAATGTCTAGTCTTGTTTTTGAAATAAAGTGCTTTGATCTGGAGCTTTAGTAGACTTAGTGTAGATTGAAATAAATACCTCAATAAAACGTGACAGTATAAAGTGGATTTATCTTTCTGTCTAGTTTGAATTTAGGAATCATCCCCTTTCAAAACAGAAAATGGCATTCTTATGGTGCAATATTTTGTTTTGATGTTTTGTTAAGACAACTGGGGATGTATTGCACAAATGGTTTACAAATTCACAAACATATTGTTTTGCTAAAAAATGAAATTTCGACCTATCCGCAATGATTTAAAAATGAAAATGAAAACATAAATTGTAGAACTCGTCCTTTACATTCCTTTTTAGATTAAAAAGGGTAAACTTGATATTGAAACACGGTTTGGGTATTATTTCTCTAAATAACACATATTTGGTCATGTCAGAAACTGAAATTGCAATTATAACTGTTGATGATTTTTGACCTACACTCCCTGCCAAATATCAAACCGATACTGCTGTCCACCCTGGTGATCTCCACTTCCGTACTTACCAACTTGAAGTTGCTAATGAAGTTCATTGGTCAACCCAGGGTAATTATAGTCAGTTGATATATTTTAAGCCTAGATATACTTAATAGTAGTATAATGTTATATGTTCGACGTATGACTTAAATAGTAGTATAATGTACTATGTTCTATGTATAGAGTCCACGCACTAAGTGGAAGATAACCCAGGGTTGGTCAACCCGGGGTTGCCTAACCCTGGGTTGACTATCATGTGGGTATTTCCACCGCTGCATATATCTATATATATATGCATATATATTTAATGTAGCATGTGCCTATTTCGTCTGTTTCAAACCTTCGTATCACCGTTGCATGTTACACATGCTGTAATACCGGAGACACAGATGACTGTGAACCTTATCAAGTGGTGAGTTTATATTTGTGTTAAAGGGGCATTGTACAAGTTCAGCATCATCTCCAAACTTTTCCCCGAACATTTTTAGATTTTTGCATCATTTGTATTAGTCGGTAATAATGACAGCATTGTCAAATTCAAACCCCTTTTACAAAATATTTAGATATTCTTTTATGTCTAATTATCGTTGTCGGCAACGATAAATACTGCCCCCTATAGTTTGATTTTTTTTAAATATACCTTTACAGGAGATCTAGTGCAAACTCCCAATTCCTCTTGATTTATCTGCAATCCATTATGTGAAAAGAAAGTTTTACAAACAAATCTTTGGCTCTTTCTTGATAGCATCAATAAATATATCTGTTTGGAGACTAGCCTCATATACCCAAGATCAACAAACAAAATAAAATTCAAAATTTCTGAAGATTTTGATCAAAATTGTCCCGATTTCTGGTTACTGACTGTTTTTTCTAACATATGAAGTGTAAATCATCTACAAATAAAATTTCAAAATTTTGTCCATTGTCCACCCCAGTTCTTCATTCTCCTTCTTTGATGATCCCAAACAGTGTTGCGGTATGCGTAAACAATTGGTAAAACTACTCCGTTTACATGGAAGAAAATCGACCTTTGTTCTTTGCTTTGCTAAGGTTAAACAATACTTCTTTATCAATGAGCCTTTTGCTCATATTTTGATCTCGTTTTTAGCATGCACGTGCATGTACCAGTTATAAAATCTTTTACTCTCATTTTCCCAATAATATTGATCATCTTGACGTAATAGCAACGTTTTATATTATTTGCTTGAAGTGATTGTTGTAGATAAAAAGATAAAAGACATTCTGTATTGAATGTCATGATGAGTAAGGGATTGCTTTATTTGTAACAAATTGTTTACCAAAAACGACCCCTCCAAAAAAAAAAAAAATAAAAATAGTGTTAACATGGCGTATCATTTGTTTAAAGAATGTAATAACGCATTCTTTCAAGGAGAGATTTTACTATTGCGGAAATACTATTTTATCAAATATGTAGAAAACAAACTAAATTTACAAATTTTCTTTTACCAAATAGAGTAAGATTGCGCATTAAGCATGTTAAGCATGTTCAGATTTTTAAAAAATAAAAATTGTTTTTATCTTCGTTTCTACATTTAAAGCAATCACATGAAAGCGACTGGGATATGTGAAACGTTAATTAGAATAGTCAACAGAACTTAAAGGCTGAGCTGAGAGAGTTAAATAGTACATCTTTACTGACACACGTCGACCGAGATTGAATTACAGAGTCAATTTGAAAGTCTGTACCTGATAATGAAGTGTGGATGATATGCAATTAATCAATATTGAGAACCTGCTCTTTATCTAATCAGCCCTATAAATGACAGATTTTCGTTAAATTCTTGCACAATACTGACCAATTTCTGTAAATAAAATAAAACTATTCAGAAAAAGGCGAATCAGAGAGAAATAGTTCCCACTGAATTTATGTAGACTCAAACCATGGCTTTTGCCACGGCTAAGTCGTGCATTACGAAGCATGGGAAGAACCTTGAATCTAAAACGTAAACATTACAATGTCGTGTTTTTCTTTCGTTTACATAAAAAATAGAAATTTTGACTTGATCTAATGTTCAATTTACACGTAATATTTACGAATACTAATATTAGATGGATACAGATGAATAAAGATACTAACAATAGATAATACAGAACTCAATGAGGATATCTTGGGGTCGTAGTGGTCGTTCGTTTTGGTGCGCATTACATTACCATTCAAAATCAATCAATCAATCAATGATACAAGTACTTGCATAACATGCATACTCCATGAAGGAGTCTATTCGTACAGGGGAGCCACAGCTTTACGTGACTGTCCGACCACGGAGCAAGTAGAATAGTACAATCTGTCAAAATTTGAAAAGAAATTGCCGAACTTTATGAAGTTGTGATTTTCGGTTTAAAAGGCGTCAACTTTTTCGAAGTAGTCTGTTGGCGCCATTTTGAACTTGGTAATGGAAGATACATCACTAGTAAAGACAATTTGTTCCTCTTGTGAGCCCAAATTGTAATATTCTGACACGTGTAAGTAGGTAAAAACTTGCAGTAAACATGACACTGCGCTGTCCTGTCCGTGAGCAAGTACAGTAGCCTTAAACTATGCCGCCTTTTAAGGCCGGAAAAGTGAAATATTATATTTCGAGTCAGCGGTTATTTGCACGTTGCGATTTATATATATACTAAAGATATGAATTTAAACTAACCGCATGGATTAGTTTAGCATCGTTAATTTTGATAGGTCATTTCAATTCCATAGTGACCAATCTAAAAAAATATTCATGATTAACTTTGCATTCTTTTTAAATCTGCAGGATGAAATTTATTTTTTTATTACTAATTTATTTTTTCGCAAATATATTAAATGTATGAAAACGGCGTTCAAGTAAACAAGTGAATACAATATAATAAAACCTGAACAAATGAAGTAGTACACTCCAACAGTGACACACACTTCGACCGAAATTGTATCATACACAGTCAATTTGAATATGTTTATTTTATAACGAAGTGTGGATGATATGCAAGTTATCCATAAAGATAATTTACTCTTAGACCATTATGCCTTCAATTGTATACCTAGGTCGGTTTAAAGGGAGATGGCAAAACGTAAATGAGACTTTTTCCATTTAAGATAATTTGTAATATACTTAGCGATTACCGTTGCCTTATGTGACTAAGGTAACTGTAAAGTGGATCTCTAAGGACCTTTAAGTGTTGAATATCTTCAATATTCACTATGATTACATTAACTATATTTTGATACAGTTATATAACACTTTCCCTGTTATAGAAAACATTGGAAGTGATATTGAATTATTGGTTAATCTGCAATATTCTCAACGCCCTAAATTTCCCGCTCATTTACCTCGGGAACATACAGATATGTTTCATTTTTTCGATCATTTGGGTGTTTTTTTAAAATGAAACTTTGCATTTTGTTTTGAAGTAAGCTTAATTCTTGCAAATCTGCCACAAAATCAATTTCTACAAGTATTTTCACCCGTAGCACCGAATAAAAATTGCTACATTTACGTCTGTAAAGAGATGAATGAACACAAATAATCTCTTTAATATTTTTACGTCTTTATTTTCTTAGTACAGATGACGCAAATGTCAAATAACAAGCACAATAGCGATTTAACCAGGTCGAGTTCGTGAAACATATTACTCAATATAATGCGTTATTTAGAAGAACTTATTCGTTGCATGATTTTTGAACAAAACACAAAGTAGTTAATTGTTGTGATGCACAAAGCATGCTGTTAACCCACTTTATACCAGCAAACTGAATAGTGGATTTTTTCCTACAAAGGCAACGATAGTTTATTATATTATATGTTTGAGCTGAAGTTAAGTATAATAGTATCCATTCTATTCATTCTTACACTACTCAGAATTTTAGAAACTACTATGTTTTACTGGATAACTTTAATTAAGGGTAAAGGGAATCCATCTGCTCAGGAAAATGTGAATCCTAACTATTTTATAATCATGAAAAGAAAAATAGTTTGGACTCGAACCATGGATTATGGCAGGGGTTATAGTCATGCATACGAAGCGAGGGATCTACCGCTGAGCTATCAAGGCAGCGTTGAGATTGTGAACTAAAATCTAAAACATAAACATTAGAATGCCGTATTTTTCTTTTGTTTACATAAAAATTGCAATTTTTGCTTCATTGGAATGCTCAATTTGTAAGTCAATTATGCAAATGCGTATATCAGACAAAATGTAGATAATGTAGATACTTAAAACAGGCAATTCACAGCTCAAACAGGGCGATCTCAGAGTTGTAATTCACGTCCGGATTTTCGTGCAAAACAACGCGGGTTTGTTGCATTATCACGCAAAATCAACTTAGCATATTTATAAAATATTGTTAGTTATTCAATAAGAAGTATCAAGCCTACAATCTGTCAAAATTGTAAACCAGTCGAATTGTTCGAACAACATGAAATTATGAGGTTTCGGCGAAAAAGGGTCAACTTTTTCAAAGTAGTCTTTAGGCGTCATTTTGACCTTGATTATTGACGTGAAATAACTAGTAAAGTTCGATGTATAAATTAGAGACTCTATTCAATATGTACGCCAAATATTGGGTTATTCTGATAGGTGTAAGTAGGTAAACACTTGCCACAAATGTAAGATGTTTACCATTTATGTAAGTAATTTGAGAGGATCGTTTGCTTTTCATTTATATAATTGCTAATAGGCCAAAAAATAATTGTTGTGTTGGTCTCAATTGGAATTTCTGAAAAATTGAGTCAGTCTGTCGGAAAATATGTTTTCTTTAATTATTTAAGAATAAAACATCCAAAGTGTTTACCATTAAACAACACACCCGATTGAGCACACTAAAGTGCTTTCGCCAGGTCCGTATTTAGGATGGGGTGCGGTGTGGGCATACCCCAAACCACAAAACAACCACAAAACACCATGATAATGTTCATATTTGGGGTAAAATACTACAAAAACGTTGAAAACGATTTTGTATCATTCTTTTACTTTTGTTTTGTTAGTTACTTTCTTAAAACCACTGAAATTCATTTTGTGGCAACCAAAACGAAAACATTATCTAAAAAAGGTCCACTGTTTGAAAATCCGCACCCCTTTGACAAAATCCTGGCTACGGGCCTAACTTTACTGAATATCGTTTTTTAAATATTTTACTAGGGTAGGTTTCTGACGTAGGGTTGCACCGATATATCGGGACCGATATCGGTTCTGAATCGGAATCGGTAAAAAACACCGAATTATCGATAATATCAACTGATAATTAGTTTAAGTAAACGACTAGTTAATTTAAGCATATTATGCAGAAAAAACAGAGAAAAGCATTTTTGTGATGTTATTAATTAGATGGGATACACACTTTTAGCATTTGTATGTTATTCATAATCAAATGACATGCTACAGTGCATTCGCGTAGGTCAAATTTAGATTTTAGAATGTAAAAACTCGCAAGTATTTATACCATCGCGAACAGTATTTCAATTAACTGTTCATAAAATCATTGTATTAAGTAAAATTAATACGAATTTTTAGTGCCTGGTTCGTTTTCAAGACCATTCACAGCGTGAAATAATTATCGGTATCGGTATCGGTATCGGCCGATACTTTCATTATATAATCGATTATCGGTATCGGTTAAAAAAACCTTATTGGTGCATCACTATTTCTGAGGTCAACAAAACAGTATTTTTTGGCCTAAGCTATAACCTTAGCTTACAATCACTTCAATGGAGACGAATGTTCTGTCAATATAATCAATATGATCAAGGAAATAACTTCCTTATATTGATTTTCCTATATGAGGATCGTCAATGAAGTTTGAGTAAATCTGCAATTTGGCACTATCGAAAAGAACAGGGTTGCAAACGCAAAATGTTGATTGTATACGGTGTTTGTTTTCCATAAAACATAACAATATTGAATTTATCTAAAAAA
>JXSR01S014225.1:50650-62394 GCA_000969725.1 Ophiothrix spiculata | reverse complement strand
TAAGAATAAAACATCCAAAGTGTTTACCATTAAACAACACACCCGATTGAGCACACTAAAGTGCTTTCGCCAGGTCCATATTTAGGAATATGGGTGCGGTGTGGGCATCGCGCCCCTCAGATTTTGACAATGTACCTTAGCTTACAATCACTTCAATGGAGACGAATGTTCTGTCAATATACCGGGATCAATATGATCAAGGAAATAACTTCCTGATATTGATTTTCCTATATGAGGATCGTCAATGAAGTTTGAGTAAATCTGCAATTAGGCACTATCGAAAAGAACAGGGGTTGCAAACGCAAAATGTTGATTGACTACGGTGTTTGTTTTCCATAAAACATAACAATATTGAATTTATCTAAAAAAATAATACTTCTAACAAATGCATCACAACACTTGTTTTTATATAATATCATTTTAGCCGTGACAAAGCAAAACAAAAACCATTTCGTGACTATCAATTTACATGTACAATGTATATAGAAAAAATCAGTAGAAAGATCAAGAACATCTAACCGAAAATAATGACAATAAACAGACGTTCTTGATAGGGTTGCCATTGATTACTTTTACGTCTTATATGGCACGTTTAATAAGAGAAATATAACGTATAATATGATTACAGCGAAACTAATATCGTTACTTGTCTGCATATTTTGTTTTCGTTTATTCAATTAAACTTTGCCATGTCTGTCGATCAAAGTTGGTCTGCCTTGTCAGTAAACCATTGTTTTCTTTTTTTTTAAATTATTATTTAAATGCATAGTGTCTTCCTTATAACTTGTTATAAAACAGATACCATTTATTTACTTACGGACGTCCTGAGAAATAGACATTTTACATTTGAAGCATTTTATTTTATTTGTGACTGTAGAAGTAAGAAAACTATCAAAAATGACATATCCTAGTAGTATACCTCATGGATATCTATGTATCCAAAGTGTCGGTGTATTGCCAGTACGTTAACACTCAGAGGGTGCGCAGGATGTGGGTTTACGCATTTGGCCTGTGTACGAAAATTGTAGGTCATGACAAAATACTGCTTTCTGTGAATTTTAAATTCATTTCTAAATTGTGACTTTTGTGTAGTAAAATACGGTAATACAACATGATTGATTTCGGTGAAGTACAAAATACTTTCCCTGGTGTTGGATAATTAGGACATCCTCGATCTCGATCATCCAATTCTTCGGGAACAGTATTTTGCGATACTTGCCTCAAACCATGTTATATGTCTATGTTTACAAACCGAGGCTATAGATTTCATATAACATATATAATTTCAAAATAATTACATTTCAAT
This sequence comes from Ophiothrix spiculata, assembly GCA_000969725.1. Lineage (NCBI taxonomy): Eukaryota > Metazoa > Echinodermata > Ophiuroidea > Amphilepidida > Ophiotrichidae > Ophiothrix > Ophiothrix spiculata. The sequence goes on along the minus strand of JXSR01S014225.1, from coordinate 61,088 downwards.
TATAGCCTCCATCTTATCACTTCAGGAAACAGGTTAAGGTACAAACTAACACAAACATATATTTATCATTAATATAGTATCCCCTCGTATTTTGCTGAACTTTTTGTAAGATTTTACTTTAAGCTTATAAATAGATATGCTTTCCTACAAATCTCATTTGTGATAATAAACAAAATCGTTCAAAGTTCAGCAATTTCTCGACGTCTGTCTGTGCTTATCTTTTACACATGTTAATCACGTTGCGCTGTACATGTATATATTCAGGTAAAGCATGAGTAAGAAATTAGCATAAGTTGGTTTCTACCAACAAGAATGATAGAAAAATGTACCCAATATTACATTCGTTGAATGTTGTTACCTATTTTTAAATTATTTTCTACTCTTTATCTTTTAGGAGGTGAAGTCAATATTGACCAATATTGTAGACAGTAATAACGGACCGTCCAGGAAGGGCTGCCCGGTGCCACATTCACGAGTCTCATCTCCAAATACTCCAAGTGCAAAACTCATGAGGAATTTTGTCCCTGTCTACCCTGAAAAAATGTGGATTACTCAACAAATGTTTTGTGAATATTTCCCATTTCATTTGATTTTTGACAATGAGTTACGGATCCTGCAGGCAGGTGTCCACTTACAACGAGTGTTACCCAGTTTAGGAGGTTATGAAAAGAATTCTTTGGTGGATTTCTTCAATTTAATTCATCCCCAAGTTGATGTGAACATAAGAAGTATAAAGAAATTTATAAACATGCAATTTGTTCTTCAAACCAAGCGCGATATGATCACAACGGATCTAGACATAGATAATGACCAACATATGCTGACTTTAAAAGGTAGGAATGTTGTAAAAGTGAATTTCGAGTTTATGGTAAAAGGATTCATGTGCAATTTAGTGGACATATAAGAATGTTAGCTATTTTTTCCAATTAAGTGATTTCTTTTGCAAAAATGTATCAAAAGACAGTTTAATATTGAATCATCAATCGATATCACTCAATTCAATAACCATCATCAAATACTACATGGTTTCGATAATGGATGTTCCAGGAAAAAAACTTTCAATCTTTTCAATGTTTATGGGTGTAACGGATAGTCAGAAAGTATGTATAAGTTGCATTTTAAAGTTCGTGAAATGAACTTTAGATACCTTTTGTTTTATTACAATTAGTAGTCTTTAAAAACGTTATGGTTATCATTACTTCAATGTACATTTGTCAGGTCCGATTTCATAATAACATTGATAGTCATAGTCAAAACTATAAACTATCAGTGTGCTTTTCAAAAACAGTGTATTCACGTTTTAACTCATTGATTTGAATACATTTATATATAGGTCAAATGGTTTGGATTGAGCAGCATGACGTCATGGCTTACATCTGCTCGCCGCGGGTTGACAGTTTAGAAGAGCTAGAACAAAGTAAATTACATTTATCCGACATCCCTTTCCACGACGTAACTCGCGACCTTGTACTATTTAATCATCAACGATTAGCTGAAATTGAACTTGGTAAGCAGCTGGAGCAGAAGAAAGAGGAGTTACGAGGTGCCTTACAAGAATTAGAAAATGAGAAAATGAAGACAGACATGTTGTTACATTCCATGCTACCGAGGCAGGTGGCGGATCAACTCAGGGAAGGCAAACGAGTCGAAGCAGGTAATCAATTATTCAAATAATGTTCGTGATTGACATAACAGATTTACAGGTAGTCAATTATTCAAATAATGTTCTTGAGTGACATAACAGATTTGCAGGTAGTCAATTATTCAAATAATGTTCTTGATTGACATTGCAGCTTTACAGGTGATCCATTTGTGATTGGCAAGGCATTTGATAGTAAATAATTCAGAACACAGTCGGAATACCGATGCCTTAAAAAGCTCCTGCATCTTTCAAAGGGAGTTAGAAGGGGTAATATTCAATCAAAGTACTTTTTATACGATTTTCCCACTCATTACCTCACTCTCCAATATGGAGTTTATATTTTCATTTCGTATAATCCAAAGACAATAAAGTACATGAAGAAATAAGAATGATCAAATTCAATAAATTGCAATTAAGGCTGTTGAAGTATTATTTTTCATATCAAAATAAACAAACAAATAAAGCAAGAAACGCAACAAAGCAATACCCCCATTTTTTTTTAATTTAAGCTAATGTAATAATTTTATCTAGAGATTATATTTTGAATTATTTTCTGTGAGGTACCAACATTCCCAAATTAGTGTTTCGGTAATCGTCTATGCTAAATTTTAACTGTTGTTTTCATAGTGAAAAAAAAACATCTGTGAAATTAAAAATTCCTAGGGAATTCCGCTTTAAAATGTTCTATGCTTTTAAAAATGTAAAGAGTTACAAACAAACCTGATACTGAAGACTATCAAATGTGAGACTGTAAGAATTTCATATGATGCAAAAGCATACTCCGCATAAGAACTTTGTTATTTTTTTCTAGATCTTTATCCCGAAGCACTGATATTTGTAAATACTGCAAATGATGGCAAACAATTCCCATGTGGTGTCAGAAGACGATATATGAGACACCTTAGGCGAGCATTAAGTGTAGTTACTCTCGTAGCTTTGGTACTTTCAACCTCAACAAACAAACTTAGATCCTTATATGTATAGGTTACACCAAAGTATTTTGGTTACACAATTAGCATTAGAAAAACACAACTAGGCTTCCATTATTATGATTTCCCAAGTTAAATCCATTTCAAAGCAATGTTCTTTTGATAAAATGACATACTTTTTTGAAAAACAGGAATCTAGAATATATAAACTAATTGTAGTTTGTTGGTTAAAAGAAAAAAAAAGTATAGCGATACGAGGGCGTCAAGTTATTATTAAAATTAGGTTTATATATCCCGTAAATACCATGATGAAGAAAATTTGCTTTTAAAGAAGAAAGAAATTATATAAAAAGGTTTTATGTAAATACAAGTTATGTTTTCCTGGCAGTAGGATTTCGCGCGCAAAAAAAAAAACATTTCCGATTTATGTAATCCTTAAACTGAACGCAGAAGGTCCATCTGTGGCAAAGAAAATGCAAATCGACCCAATTGCAGTCCATCGGAGGCACCAGCGTCTCATTTCTGGAGGGAACGGCTGGCAAGACAAATTTCTGGGGTGGCCAAAATGTTTGAGAAAAATCAACGCGCGCAAAATTAACGCGCCACTGCCCAACCGTTATCATGCTAATTAGATGGAGTAGTTTTTCGAGGGAAATGTTCAAATTTGTTTATCCTTAAAATTGAAAGCGAATTTGTACTTGCAATGTGCAAATTTGATGAAACGGTTACGTCCCTTGGCACCAACGTGTAGGAAACAAATGATCCTTCATAGGGAAACAGAAAACAACAGAGAAAATAAACAATATGTTTATTCTACGTTACTGAAAGAAACATTTCTCTGGAACTCCTTTATCAATCATTCATGTTCTGTTTATAACCTACTTTAACAATAATTATAGTATTCAAGATTCTTTTTTGCTCTTAAAAAACATGTTTTCAATCCGATATCTGCTTGTATTTGCGCCAACATTTTCCTGCTACAGGAACACTGCTCACCGGTATATTTAACGACATGATTTCTTTACTTTGTTATTCTTTTAATTTTGTTCAGGTGAATTTGAAATAGTAACTATTTTATTCAGCGATATAGTGTCTTTTACCAATATCTGCGCCGAATGCAAGCCGATTGACATCGTCAATATGCTCAATTCGCTGTACACACGGTTCGATATGTTGACATCTGTTCATGACGTTTATAAGGTACGAACAAATTTTGAGGAAAAATGTAGTGCATACTGGGAACAGGAAAATATACTTTTTTGATAATTTAGAAATTATTTTTTGGTTTAAGATCAAAGAAAGAATTCTTGATAATCGATGAACTTGATTACCTTATGATTCAAATTTGAAGTTTATTCTGCAATGTTACTGATGGTTATGATAATTTTATACAGTGCAAACAAAACAAAGATCTATGTGTATCATTTTCCAACTATGTAAAACTTCGAAGAATTAACAATTTAATTTATAAATGAAAAAAATTGAAAAGAAGGAATACTGTTTCATTAATTTCTGATTGAAATAGCAGCAATTACAATTTTTAAGTCACGAATGATATAAAAACACATAATATTATTCAAAACACTTTGCTAATTAGACAAACAATTAAATTTCAGATAAAATTTTATTACATGCGAAAATCAAAACAAAATAAAGTAAATAAAAAGACATGGACAATTATAAGATTTTTGAGAGAATTATTTAAATTTTGTTGATCATCAACATATCTTTACACCCTGGTCACATGATAACCGGTAACGCCGGTATGATATCGGTATGACACCGGTGAATGCTTGCGAGCTTTTGCGATGCTTGGTCGGTCACTGGTCGGACTCATAGTATACACGCTGCAAGGTATTAACACCGGCCGTTGTCCGATCGTGTCTGTTGAAATCTACCTGGAATGACATCGTAACCTCGCTGCAAGCTTATTTGACCAGGGTATTAAGCATTACTACATATGGGGAAGACCTGTCAGTTGGTAGAGCATGGCACTACTAACATGGGTAATACCAAAACACGATGTTCCAATTTTTCTGGTCAGCGTTTTTGTTTCAGGGGAGAATACGTTACTCAATTTTACGTTTTTGCAAGTTTATTTTCTACCATAACTTTTAATCACAGTGCTTAAAATTAATAAAGTATACTTTCCCAGAAAGGAATTTTACAAGGAACATGTTGGGGATGTTGATTTTTAAACAAAAATCACATTTTTTGAAAAAATCACAAGAAACAAATTTTTGTCCATTTGGGCTTTTTGACAAGCTAAATATAACAAATTAAAAAAAGAATTGGCTTCTGAATATATTTTTAACTTTAAAAAACCCATTCAGATGTTGTGTGGGGTTTCTTTTTAAGCATTTTTTTTAAATTTCAAATAAGTGACCAAAAAAAAAGTAAACATTTTTTACCTTATTTGGCATGAAAATCAACAAATTGTCCAAATTCCGAAAATAAAACACGCAACATCTGAATGGGTGATTAAATGACGTGATGTTGACTTTGTTGAATTCAACAGGTAGAAACCATTGGTGACGCATACATGGTTGTTGGTGGTCTTCCGATACCATGCACTACTCATGCTGCTAGAATAGCGAACATGGCCTTGGGTATGAGACTGCTATGCAGAGAGGTCATATCGCCTGTATCAAGAGAACCTATCGGTGTAAGTACCGTTTGGATATGACCGGAAGTCGATTTCTCCTGAGATTTAATCCCATTAACATAATTTAACTGTATATTGTAAAATTGTGTCTTGGCATAAATAACCTCTTGAAGTTGAAGTTAATCGAGTTTTGTGACCATTTTCGTTGAAGAAGACATATCTGTATGTCTTTGATTGTATCTTGACTGTATTTATCATCTATTTACTAAACCATAGTTACAATGAAGTATCTATGTATATAATAGTATCAGATGCTCCACCACCAACCCAGTCTTTCGGTTGCTAAGGAGGTATTTGATAGTGTATAAAATAATGATGTTCGAGTGACTAGGGCATCACTTCAGTAAGAATTAACACTATAAAATCTAATTTGTTTTTATAAAATCTTACAAACTGAACTTTCTCTAGAAACAAGTTCATTACAATTGTCTACCTTTGACCGGACAAAGGTAGACAATTGTCCACCGGAATAGACTACTTAAACTAACAAACTAAACTACAAACTACTTAAAAATAATACTTTGTATCTATAAAAGGATTGTTTGGAATTCAGAAAACAATACATATTTTTGAGACTTTCCCCCTGAATTCTTCGTTTCATAAAGGTGTTATTAGATACGCGTTGCCTAAAGAAGATACCAGGACCTCCCACTAATGTCTTGCTTCCAGATGGATTCTTTTGTACGGGATGTAATGAGAGATTTAGTAATGAAACATAGCACAATTAGCAGACTTCATCCAAATTTTGCATTCCAGATACATTCATTACTAAACCTTCTTGTTACATAGTATAGAATAGTTTCTGATTACAGATCCAATAATTTAAAAATTGTACTCTCTAGAAATATTTCACTTCCTCTCAGGAAGCTTGGTCACTCTGTTCTGCAGTGTTGACTACTTAAAGACTTTGTGAAGTCACAGGTTTGTTGCTGTTTCAGAATGAGTGAATCGTAGATTTTGTTTAACTTGTAAGCTCCTTGTAAGTTCATGGTGTTGTCTCTTTTTCCACGAATAACTTAGTAACTCGAACAACATTATTTTATCCTAAATCAAATCGAGTAACTTCTTGTTTTAACATGTAAAAAACTCATTGAAAGCAATGCATGAAAGGTCCCCTATATTTTCTTTTTGCGATGCCAATCTTGCTTTGTTGTGGTTCTAATACCAATTCAGACGATCAGTTCACTAATAATTTCTTTGTTATTATCTTCTAGAAAAAATAGATATCAAGTTGTTTTTTTCTAAACGAAGATAAAGTGCAATTCTGTTCTACTTAAACTATCATTTACACTAGCGTACAATCCAATCGCTCAAGTAATCCAATAATATAATGTACCATTGACTTTGCTCAACAACTGGATGGTAAAATTCCTTGGTAATTGTCTGCGATCACATAGACCTATACTGTACGCTATACGGGCACGTCTATAGGACCTTTATTTTTCATGATACACTTGATACTCTGGGCAATGTAAATCCATTATCACTAGAACTAGCCAACCAGCGTACTGATCTCACACTGGAAAACAATATTTATTTTCTGGAGTGATATTAGAAGGGTCTTTGAAATGGCTTCATGTATATATTAACAGTACAGAGATGGGATCATATCGTGGATACCGTAGTACCACAGAAACAAGGTCCTATAGATAGGGAAACGTGCCCGTATAGTGCCGTATAGTGTATAGTATAGTTCTATGTGATCGCAGCCTAATGTTTGCCTTTTAATTTTTCTTGATGTCCTTGGATGTGGACAGATTTTCCAAGGTTTTTTATTGCGATAATAGCACGCTTTCATCAACATTATGTGTTACGATAACTCTGCATCATTGGCAACAATGTTAAATGGCACTCATAATCAAATAATTTGTTACAAAACAAAACAGAAGTATGGGTGAAACTATACTTCTTATGGGCTACCAAATATTTGGTGCAACAAGTCTTTGTTATCTTATAATCTGATATATAATTCCAATAATAACGGAGGCTTCGTGATGAAAAATCAATACACCACATGTGAGGAGTATTTGGTAAAAATGTTTGGTGATTTACAACATTAACACCTAAGTAACCAGGGGGGGGGGGAGGGGGTTCCTAGGGACCCTACAACAGGATTTCGCGCAGCGCGAAACGCGAAAAAAATTACATCGCCGCTCCATGTAATTGTCAAGCTTAACGCATCGGGTCCCTCAGTGGCAAAAAAATTCAAATCTATCCAGTCATTTTCGTGCTTATTAGCATAAAGTGATTTTTCGAGGGTGCTGTTCAAATTTGTTTTGCACATAAAATCGAAACCAAATAACTTGTTTTTCTAATTTTATTTTTGCAATGTAATTATACTTGCAATGTGCAAATTTGAGCAAAATTTCATGCACAAATTTCTTCGGGCACAACGAAAACATACCTTTTTGCCAGCTATGCATAATTAGCATGAGTCATCGGCATGATCAGCGTTGCGCCGACTCAGTAGCTTCCGTGTGACGTATCATTTATTTATGAAAACTAGATTTTGGTTGCCGAGTCTTCCGACTTCAAGCGAGATACACCTTCGGAAAATTTCATTTATCTTCGGCAAATGTTTATAATGAATATTCATAGTTGTAGTGTTATGTCAGAAAACAATATGGCTGCGATCTCAGCAAAAATAATTGCGAAAAAGGGTGGATTTTAACCAGATTTTGACCAATTTTCAGCTCACTTTGTGAACGCAAATGTTGACATTAGTTGACGATATGCACGGTTTAACTAGCCATGGAATTCATGATAAATTTGATACATCAAAAATTTAATACGAAGTCAGGAAATTATTGACAGTTTGTTGAAAGTTCAGTCAACATAACTGTGTATGTTGTGAAAGGAGTGATTCAGGACTTTTTGGAGTGGAAAGGTTTTTATTTCACATTTCTCATAAGTAAAACCACGTTTTTATTTCGCCGATTTTTTTTTTCAATATACCGTCGAGTTTATGCTGCGTGTTATCGTGTGTTAGTGTGTATTATAATGTTATTTTGTGCACAAACTGCACGGGTCAGTTAAATTTCACTATCGCGAGTGTTGGCTGGGTAGGTCATGAATATTAATTAGGGACCGATCACCTGACGCATTTTGGCGATTACAATTGGCTTTTTCCAGTTATGACGTAGTGGATGAAAAATAATTTATGCACGATCGTTATATATGAAAAAATAAAAAGAAACGTTTCTATGTGTCGGGAACACGGTTTTTGAAGTTTTTGCGGGAAAGTTTTTGACACGACACAAAAAATGTTTTTTTGGCCGCCATTTTTCAATATGTTTCTGTATTTTGGTCCTTATTACATGCTTTATCATTTACCAGACTTTCAACTTAAAATTCATACCGAAAGGGCTGTCAAAATGCCGGTCCCAGAATTAGTGATCCAACTTTAGTGTCAACATTGACCTCTTCCTTTGATCTTTCAAAAAAAAAAAAAAAAAGAGGTAAAGAATACTGCATCTTTAGGTTTCACGATTTTTTTATGACCATTATCGAAGAATTAAGGAAGTAACAATTTAATAGCGGCATACAAACTTGGTATGCGAAATTACTGACAATGGCCAAAATTATGCCCAAATAATAAAATTTTATCGAAACGTACATATAGCATTCGACCTAGCATCGACACAAACTGTATTTAAAACAGATCATTTTTTTGTTTTTGTTTTATTAAAAGGACTGGCCGCAATTGAGTAACCAACAATCAGGCAGATAGTACATGATTTGACATTGACGGCAACTGTATTACACCGAATATACATTCTTTGGTGTTGAAATCAGACCAGAAGTCTGTTTCAGTGGTTGCTTGTCCTTTTAAGGAAAATCGGAAGAGTTTGCAAGCCTTGGGAGTGGATGTGCTTTAATAGTATGTTGTTATTAATCCGATTTCGACACCACAGAATGTATATTCGGTGTAATACAGATAAAACAAAAACAAAAAAATGATCGTAAGTAAGAGTACACCATGAAACTCAGAGTAGCAATTTTTGCCATGAAACTCAGAGTAGTAATTTTTGAAGGCCCTATTACCTAAGGTCGTTAATTTTTAAAATCTTTATTTTTTCATTTTTTTTTTGTTAAATTATCTGTTGTTTTTTTACAGTCACAGGAATATGATTGGTCAATACTCTGTACTTCTGGAAAAAAATCTATTTTTATTTTATTTCATTTTGTGTTTTTTTTGTTATTATTTTTATTTGATCTGTTGGTACTAATTGATATGGTTGGAACAACTATCTTGACTGTCTGTCTGACACTGCCATCTTGAATCCCAGTTTTGAATCAAGTTGCACCGTGGTCAAAGTCCATCTTGGTTTTGAATCAAGTTGCACCGTGGTCAAAGTCCATCTTGATTGACCTTGCTAGTGAACGCGAGCTCGCGCAAGCGGCGCCAGTTGCTCTACATGGACTAAATGATTACATGGTTAGTTCTTAGTGTATGCAGCACCAGGATACCCAGCGAAGCAACGATGTGTTTACAGCGCCAGATCGGTTAGAAATCAGTGTACACCGATCGGACACCGTATGGTGACCAACCGGTGTCCGACCGGTGTCCGTGAGCCGCAAAAAACGCCGGAAGCATGCCACATGAATTTAATTCTTAGTTAAAACCTTGCGGCTTGTATACGATGACTTCAGTTATGGTCTAATAACGACCTATGATTTTGTTTCTCGCGCGAAGCGCGAAAACGCAACATTACCTAATAAAGCTGTTTTATGTATTGTCCAGGTTGGGGTTGCGCGTGTTTTGATGCAAAAAACAAATTCAAATCAGTCTTGTCGTTTTTGAGATAATTAGCATAAACTTGTAAAATGATGGCGCTGTTCAAAATGTGTTTTGTCCCTTAAACCGAAACGAAACAACTTTTTTATACTTTTATTTCAGCAATGTATTTGTAATTATTATCTGCTATTTTGAGCAATATGTCATTGAAAAATTATGTTTGGAAAGCAGATTTCCAATTTTTGGCGGGACATTTTTCGTAAAAAATAAAAAAAATTGACACGGATTTGGAATCTGGCCGCCATTTTGAAACGGAATGATGGATTTTTGTTTTTTGTTCTTGTTTCATATGATTTGTATTGAGTTAGTGTATCACTAACTATCACAGTTTCAAAGATAAATATTGTGGGAAACATTGTTTGTTTTTAAAGTGATCAAAATCGTGGGTCCATATGGACCGGACC
>JXSR01S014225.1:0-11756 GCA_000969725.1 Ophiothrix spiculata | reverse complement strand
TTTGTAATTCAATAAAAAGTATCAAGCCTACAATCTGTCAAAATTTGAAAACAGGCGAATCGTTCGAACATCATAAAATTTTAAGGTTTCGGCGAAAAAGGTGTATATTTTTCGAAGTAGTTTATTGACGTAATTTTGACTTTGATAATGGACGTGAAATCACAGTAAATACGTAGGCCTACAAAATATTCTTCAGATCAACTGCATCGCATGAAGAGATTGCACTTATTGCTGAGAAGATCCTTGCCCTTGTCTAATCTAAAATAGGCTCTACCTGTGTCATTATGCAAGAAGTGCACTGACTTAAAAAAAAAACCCATAAATTTTACATTCCCATTTATAACAGACTTATATTTCAAGCCATATAGTACAATTACCTGTGTAAATTTTAATATGTTTTTCTTTCAGATGATGTGGTCATCGCTACTAAAGCAAACACGGAGGGCAGTCATATATCTCCGGTTGCTGAAGAACTGGGCGCAAAGGGAGAGCCATCTAACGGTGCTGTTTCATCTGACAAGGGTGAAATGGCACCATCAGACCAAAGAGCATCAAGGACTTGTATATTATTTTAACCAACCTTTTGACATGTTTTTAGTTATTATATTTACAATGTAAACTCTAATGACGCCATTAGATCAATGAGCAATGTGTTACCTAATGTTTTTGACATATCATTTACACTTACTATGTGGCGATTGGATCAAAAAAAGAACAAGAATTTAGAGATACAGTCACAATAACCTTACGGCGTTCGTACGAACGATTAAGATTGTTTATTTTACCACTTCGTAAGCTTTCGTACGAACGTCTTATGTGGTGGTCGTACGAAAGAGTATTTACTTATAAACAGTTTGCAAGGTCACAGACATTTCTTACAACTTTTTTCTTAACTTATTATGGTCAAGAGGAAATACATCTTATAACATTACCCTGAAAAGAAACTTCATAAAATTGATTATTTGTCAGATATTTGTACAAAAATATACACATTCTTGCGACATCGTGCGAACGTCGTGTGTAACCTCATTCTTAAAAGATTAGTACGAATCATTTGTTCGTACGAACATTGTGACCATACCTTTACTTTAACTTTAATTAATTGTTAACGAAAAATTATTGCCGATTTGTGCGTTTTTGTTGTGTTTTGCTGATAATGAATGTTGTCGAGATTTGGCATATACGGTTAGAAAGATATTCATGGACACCAGAGAAAAAATTTAAACAAATCAAACGCGACATTCCGCTCATTTCACCAGAGCGCCCAATATTTTTTTTTTTTTTCAGTTTTCGTTGAACATGGTGAAGTAATGAGGGGAGCGTGGCCGAGCGGTTAGAGCACGGGTCTCGTAATACAGAGATTGTGGGTTCGAGCCCCGCGCCGGGCGGTTTTCGTCTCCTTGTTTCCTTGGGCAAGAAACTTTACTCCACTTGCTCCGTGGTCGGACAGTCACGTAAAGCCGTGGGTCCCCTGTCATGCTGTGCGAATGCTCCTTCATGGGGCGCTGCATACAGTGTATACCTGGTGAGTCTATACCAACAACTTACCAGCACTACTACTTGTCATTGTCCCACCATGTGAAATCTGCATTGGCGCCATCAGATCAACACGTGCGCCATCAACCTGTATCTTACTTAAACCGTGCAATTGACATGACACTTTTCTAGTTATGATCATCATTGTGATAAGAGGAATTACGCCATCAGGACTATGAACATCAAGAATAAGCTTAATATTGTTGCTACTGTGTCAATATTTTAATATTTCCTTGAACCGATTTTGAACATTCTAGTTCCTAAGTTGATGTTTCTTTTATTTACAATTCATGTTGAATGCAGATGGATCAATATTTTTCCGCAATTGTCAAGGGAAGGACGTTAATGCTCTGTGACTGGAAGTCAGGTGCAGGATTGTTTCTTTTTGCAAAAATAATCACATTTGTTTATTCAGAGTTCTTTTATTCAAGAATTGCACAATCCTGCCGATAGATACAATACTGCACCTGATTATGACTTGCAAAAAAGGTAAAGTCTGTTTCTGTTAACAGCGAACATTTTTGTGTTTTTTGTTCTACTTTTATCTTGAAGTTTTGTCAACAAAAGTAAATTGTTCAGTTTCTAATTGAGCTCCCAAGATCTGCTACAGCTGACCATGCTAGTGATGTGTAGACTTTCTCAAATTTAGTCAAGCTTGGTTTTAGAGCACTAGAATAGCTTGCAGAAAGGAAGAAAACATTAGAGGTTGTTGATGAAATAAATCAGTTGAAGTATCTTTTGAATTAAGCTTAAATTATTCTATTATGATTCTCTATAACAGTATTATGACTTCCAGAAGTTAGATTGACTAAATTAAATTGGTTTTAGAGGCAATGGTATAGATAGTGTTTGGTGACTTGGTTTGAACCTATTTATGCAATGCAAATTCTTCATTTTGACATCTGTCGGCAAACTTTACGCATCAAACTCGCATATAGCTTTAAATAGTTTTTGGAAAAGACAAAGAGTATTAAAGTAGCAAACTTGTTAACGATTCAATTATACCAATCACACTATGATTGCACATTGAGGATAATTCTTTTTGATAGTACAATAATATCCTTGTACACTTGGTATCATGTTTTTTTTCAAGATTTGAATCAAGTCTATGCACTCGTGGGTAAAGTAAGTGCTACTGTTTACGCTTTTATGATAACATTGCTTAACTAAAGTAAAACATTCCTAATTGCCCACATAGGCACACAATAACGTACACTGGTTTGGTCATTGAAATACATGTAATCGATTACCAAACCAGTGTACGTTATTAGTACGTTATTCGCACGGGTCGGTGATGTGTGACATGGCCTTAACAGAAACAGACTTTACGGCGCACCATACAGTGGGGAGCAGGAAGTTTTTTGAAAAATAAAAAAATCACCCTCCGCAGGCAGAAGAAAAAAATATCCCCCGTGAACATTGAATAGGCAGAAAATTTGCTCCCGAATGGGGTGCGAAAAAATCAACCCTGAACCCAACTTCCAAAAATCTAATGGTGCGTCCCTTAGACGCTTTGCTTTAGTCACTGTTTTTAATATTATTTAGTAAGTAATAATGCGATGTGTTGTGTTATATCAATTACATACTGACTGAAAGGGTAATTCAAAATATCTTTTAAGTGTTGTTTTAATTCAACAGAACGACAAACTACTATTGTTTGCTGTAATGCCTTGGCATTAATCATTTTTCTATTTACTATCCAAATAAAACAAAGCTCAACACAAACACTAGAGCCAAAACAACGAAGACAACAACAACAACAACAACAACAAGTAGCCTCAACAATAATAACTGCAACATCAATAACAAAATCAAACATTGACATTAACAACAATCCAAAAACAACAACAGCAGCAGTAATTGCTCGCGCACAGGCGCGTGAGCTATTTAGTATTTACTTCTGAGATGTCTGGGGAAATTTTGGATTTGAAAGAAAGCCTGAAAATATTTAATACCGACCGACTTCAATTGAGTTGTATTGATCTCAGTAGCAATAGGAATATTCAAAATATGACAACCTGTAATAAAGAAAATATAAAATTTGAGTTCTGTCTTCAAAGGGGTGAGGTATTGAGCACAAAGTGGTTTCATTTTGTAGGTAGAGGCTGACATTGCACATGCGTAATCTTGAAAATGCGATCCCTTACCTACCCCACTGAGATATATACCTGGAGGGGAGAAACTCTGCATACATTACAATGCATGAACGTGTGATGGACGGTTCGCAAACACTTGTATAGTATAAAAAAGGCTAAAATACAACTGTATCAACAGTTTTAATATAACAGCCATTGCAACATCATTTCCTCATTAGTGACACCTCTTACAATCTAATTGCGCGAGCCACATTGGTGTTTGGCACCAAATTGTGCCTTGTTACAAAAGCAGCTACAGCAGGAAACAGTCATTGGCATTTCAAGTCATGCCTTTACGGCATCACTAGTACACGGTATTCACAGTTCATGAGGTCAAAGGATGAACTACTGATGTCACAGGGGACAAGTGCAAATTTTCAACTTTGTCCGATTTCAACGTTTGAGGTGTCAAATTGTTCGTCTCTGTCCAGCGATTAAAAGTGTCAACAGTGACCTCATCGTCTGATCCTGGGGGTCAAAGGTTAAAATAAAAGTCAATGCAAACGTCAAATTATCAACTTTGTCCGATTTCAATGTTTGAGGTGTCCAATTGTTCGTTTTTGACCAGCAATCAGAAGTGTCAACGGTGACCCCATCATCCAACCCTTTCTTGGGGGTCAAAGGTCAAAATAAAAGTCAAATTTTCAGCTTTGTCCGATTTCAACGTTTGAGGTGTAAAATTGTTCATCTTGGACCAGCGATCAAAAGCGTCAATGGTGCCCCCTTCGTCCGACCTTTCCTTTGAGGTCAAAGGTCAAAAGAAAGTTCAAATGTTAAACTCTGGACGATTTCAACGTTTAAGGTGTCAAATTGTTCGTCTTTGACCAGAGATCAAAAGTCTCATCGGTGACCCTATCGTCCGACCTTCCTTGGAGGTCAAAGGTCAAAAGGGGGTTGAAATTGTCAACTTTGTCTGATTTTAAAGGTTATGGTGTTAATTTTTTGTTTGTCTATCAAAACTGGCAATAGACCTTTCCTTGAATTATTCTAATTGCATTAATTAATAATAAACCAAATTTCAAAATGTATGAAACATTTTTAAAAATTCGTCTGAGATCACTAAGAGGTTCTTGTCTCCACTTTACCTTAAAAAACTCAAGAACCCAACCACGTAACTTCCCTCGTGCCCTTTTGAAGGACACAACGTTTCTAGTTGTGTTTTATTTTGTAAATAAGAAAAGGAATTTCCCCTATTTGATTCCAATTTTACTGTACAATTCCAATTTTACTGTACATCATAAGCCAAATCTATCTAGAACTTGAAATTATTCCACAGCAGGCAAAACACTCAAACGTCAATTTTTGCTAAATTAATTTCCAAAATTATTAATTCTACATCAAAACTCCACCAAATCCTTGTTTTTTGATTGGGAACACATTATTCCGCCAGTCTTAGTCAAAAGACCAGGTATAGGTCATTTCATTCTTATACTAAAAGATCTTAGGGTTAATTAGGATTGGAATGTTTAATTTCATTTCATACCGGGCCGTCTCAGTCAGTACTCAGGCACGAGAAAATTGACTTAATTTATTTTTATGCTCATGAATATTCATGAATTTGAGACACAAATTTAAAAAGGCCCATAAATTCATCCAAATATATCGTAATTCAAAACAATGTTGCATATAGATATATAAATGTTGTAAAAACATCCTGAAATCAAAAATAACTGACATTTTGAGAAATATATGTGAACATTTATGTCATTTCTACAGTGATTTGTTTTTATTGAGTGAGGTCAAATTTGGTCTTTGGGTTTTGCCTAAAATCTAAGGTTCTGGACTTATTTATATATATTAGCCAATATATTTTAGCCATTTGGTCAAAAGAAAGCGATAACACCTTTTTAACAGGTTTGTTAAAAGTTTTGCGGTGGTTTTTGGTAAAACACGCTTCAATGTGACACTTAGTTCCACGAGGTCAAATTAAGTCAAATAAGACATCACATTTCTAGGCAAACGTAATTTAACCACAGAAGTGAACGATTAAGTGGCACGTGTCTATTGTTACAAATAGTTGAAATATCCTCTCTCTGTCAGGGTACTCTGTGGTCAACGTCTAGTGGTCGAGCTGTTCGCTATAATTGATGCGGAAGGTCCCAATTTCGAATCCTTTTTTTTTTTTTTTTTTTTGAAAACGAAGTATTATTTTTTTCAATCGTGTTAGATTGATTTTCCTTCAATTAGAATTTGTGTTGGATAAACATGATAAAAGCTGTATTCAATCGTGTCCCTAGGTAAACGATTGAATACAGCTTATATATCAATATGCACAGTGCAGTGAATGTCACCAGTCAAAATGGTTACCACGTGCATGTTCAATGACATCATATTTACCCATATAGCCCCAGACTTTCGAAAGGTGTGACTTGTGGTTTACGATGTTTGCTTAAGTCACTTACGCGCATTGGTGGTCAGTTGTGAACTCAATAGTGGGGAGTTTGCGATTTTCAGAACGCGAACGCGAACGAGAACGTAAACGTGAGTTCTATTGAAATTTAGCCAACCATTACCTGCTTGAACAGTACGGCACACCGTGTATTGCAGAATTTCACGAACATTTTTACGTGAATACTAATCACTTAATCGATATCCCCTATTGTTTTTTTTTGAAGCTATATCAAAATCAGATGAACACATGCAAGAATAATGTACAGACATACATATCCAGCACTTATCGAGGTTTTATTGCGTTTGGTTGTAAAGATTATGGGTTGCAAACTTCGCACTTACACACCCGTAACTGGGGATTTTCTGATTTTGCATTGACTTCTGTGTCAAAGTTTTAAGTTCTACACATCTGCTTGCAAAAGCCAATACCCTGAACGGAAACGATCAATAATACGCGAATAGCAGCAACACATGTTGAAATAACCGTTTGAAGTGGGTCTTTTTGTTCAATACGTACGTGAGTTCTATTGAAAATTAGCCAACCATTCATATATATCATAAGCGATGCATATCATTTCTTTAGCTTAAGAATTTACGCCCTCGATTAGTAATATCTTATTTCATGACCATTATGAGAGGGGGCGACATCATGAAACATTCACAATAGGCAATCGTTGCATGAAGAGAAAATTGGTAACGTGGTAATCGCAATCTCTCTAGTCAGTTTTCAATACCGTGATAACTGTTGCAATATTCAAAAAAAATCAAACTAGCCATAAATAGTCATGTATGAAAGATCATGAAAAGATATAATTAAAAACTGTTTCAATAACAGCAGCGAAACAACACAAACAACTATATATACAACTACATTCTCCGAAAACAACAACGTGACCAATAATAAAAACAACCACAAGAAGCAACAAATTAATGAAGAGAGAATGAAACATTTTTATAAAACATTCTGTAAATTGTTCTAAAATAGGCTCATACGTGATGGCAATAAACAGAAGAAATTAGTTGAAACTTCTACATCACTTGCAAGAACATAGCTTATAGTAGATCTTTCGATAGACCCCGACTATCGTCCTCAGCTACTTCTTTGGCACTGGCGATGTTGTTAAGGTTGGCGGAAGTAATGTAAATCACGCCGATAAACAAAACATCACGTGACCGTAGGTCACGTGAAAAGTCATTAAAAGTTCTTGATAACAGGATCCCAGACGGGATCGAGGTCTAGACCCTGGTCCCTGTTCAAATTGGGTTTTTGCTGCCTGATATAAATGGTCTCCAACACTCTCCTGGGAAAGTCTCTTGATTCATTGGCTAATATTTTCACTTGATACTGTTGGATATTGTGTTTCCGGGATTTCAAGTGTTCAGAAACAGCAGAGGTCGAAGATTTACGCTGTGAACAGTGTTCTTTAATTCTCTTGCCAAGAGGACGACTTGATTCGCCAATATAGGTGCTATCACAGTCGCTACAACAGTACAGTCTGTAAATTATTATTTTTTTTAAAGATTAACCCTAACACCACAGAATCTCAAAAAATCCCATTCCACAAAATCAAGAAAATACAAATACGTCACAGATCGGAGTTAGCTATAATCACGAAACCGCTGCCAGGGCAGCGTATACCCGTTGGCTTGCCTCAGTGAGTGTTAGATCGGGAGGCGAGAGGTCCCGGGTTCGATTCCGGGGAAACCACCCATTTTTAACATGTAAATTTCTGAGGAGTTAGTTTTTAAACGAAGAGGTGCTTAAAAGTGTTAGGGTTAACAAAAAAGACTGGGCTAGTTCAAAAAAATATATAGCCAAAATAGATGGGACAATGTCGTGAAACAGTGTTGAAAAATATTTTCCGTCCTGTACCTGTAAGTCACTCTTTAAAAAATTAAGTACGATGGATAATGTTCTGCTAAAGAGTTGGCAATACTTCAAAATGCTGTAAAGAACAAAAAAAAAACTGGCAAACATACAACAATATAGCAATATATGATAATACAAACAAACAACAGTAAAGAACATCTTGGGCATGTTGGAAAAGTGAATCAACGTCAATTTGTCATTAAACTGCACAGATTTGTAGATTTTAGTTGATTTGCTTAATAACTAATAAAAGCTATTAACATTAAATAAAAGCTATTAACATTTTTTATTATTCATTTCAATATTTGTGTTAAAATAAGTTAAAAAATCAAAATGGCTGATAAATGCAATCGTACGCCATAAAACTGATAAGGATACAACATTGTACAATAGAGTTGATGCACTACAAACACACACCCCATACACCCACACCACCACCAAGTTGTAAATACAGTAAATAGAAAGTATAATTTTATATTGTAAATAATGTATTGCTCGAAGGTGTAAATATCTATCTGGCAATTTGTGACTAAAATATACAGCAAAATATGTAAAAAAAACCCTTTAAATACCATTTTTTGATAACAAAATGGTAAATCTTGTATCAAGTCACCAGTTGCAAATTTCATTGTTTGTATACCGTTGAAATTGATAAAACAGAACATTGATTATGTATGAATGTAAGAGAATGTTTTATTTTATTAAAAGATCCTCACAGTGTATCATAAAAAGCTGTTTTGAATAGTTTGAATTGTGTTACAACTCTCTTATTTGTTAATGTTTTTTAATCCAGGTGTTTCTATGATAGTTTTAATAACTGGAACAACTCGAAAAATGAAATCACGAGGCAATTTTTCGAGGCATAAGAAGACAACAATGCTTTCGCGATACTTTTCCATTTCATCGTAAGAGCATAATGAGAAATGTGTATTTGTATTGAAATTTACCGCGATGTTTGTAAGGATTTGGGGCGATTTAAAAAAATTGCTCCCCCCCCCCCCGAAAATGTGTGCAAAAGTAAGTAAGCAAGTTACTTTCTCTCGGATCAACAATTATGTCTTTGCTGAAATCAGCTAAAGCTGCGGGTCCTGACCAAATTCCACCTAGGTTAGTAAAAGAACTCGCTTACGAATTAAGTGTACCGCTCACTGACATCCTAAACTCCTCTTTTTTAGAAAGTAAGGTCCCCAGCCAGTGGAAATTGCAGAAGGTTTTATCACCAATTGGATTCTTACTGATGTTGACCAGAAAATTGATAAGAGGCAGTTTGGCAACGTCAAGGGTGTGTCCACTATTCTTACTGATGTTGACCAGAAAATTGATAAGAGGCAGTTTGGCAACGTCAAGGGTGTGTCCACTTCACATTATTTGGTTAGCCTTGTCCATTTTCTTCATCAAGGGGCAGAAGGAAGTCACAGCACGGGAAGAGTGGTACTCACGGACTTTTCCAAAGCGTTTGATTTGGTCGATCACACCATCTTAATTAACAAAATTATCCGCTTGGGTGTCCGTGAGTCCATCATTCCCTGGATTTGTGACTTCCTTTGCAACAGGCAGCAATGTGTCCGATATAATGACATTCTTTCGATTTTATATCGGTAACTGCAGGGGTCCCCCAGGGTACCAAGATTGGTCCCATTGGATTCCAGATTTTAATCAACGATGCCGCCCATAATGCTTCTTCAGGATGCTGGAAATACGTGGATGACCTGACATTTGCTGAAAATTATGATGGGCCACAAATGAGCTGTTTGCAGGCTGATCTTGATGATTTCTACAAGTGGTCAGAGGAGAATAAGCTCAAGTTAAATCCAACCAAATGTCAGGCCCTCCAGGTATGTTTCAAGCAAAACAAACCTAATCTTCCAGACTTAAGAATCGGTTCCGAACCACTGTCATACGTCACAGAGGCTAAAGTTCTAGGTGTTCTCCTCCAAGATAACCTGAAATGGGACGCTCAAGTTAATAGCATGCTCAAAAAGGCCAATAAAAAGCTCTATATGCTAAGGTCCCTTAAGAAATTTGGCTTTGATAAGGAGGAATTCTGTGTCGTATACAGTGGTTATGTCAGACCGATTCTTGAGTATGCTGTTCCAACCTGGCATTCGAGTATTTCTGTTAAGGAGGCATCTCACATTGAGTCAATTCAGAAGAGGGCTTGTAGGATTATTTTGGGTGGTGACTACAGTTCTTATCATGATGCACTGGCGACTTGTGATCTTGACTCTCTCCGTGATAGGAGGGTTGAGCATTGCCGCAGGTTCGCTGAAGGGCTGCCTAAAAATGATCGGACTAAATGCCTTATTCCTCCTACAAGGTTTGGGAGTCATGGTCGCAGGTTACGCAACTCGCACAAACTGTCAAAACTGCGTACTAAAACCAAGCGTTTTCAGAACAGTTCAGTTCCATTTTTTATTGAATTGTTAAATAAATGATCCTATCCCTTTTTACAGCTACAGTGCAATATACAGGTTGAATTTCCTCTGGCTCAAAATGTGTGTTTTTACCAAGTGCAATATTAATCACCCTTCGTTTATTTGCCTCAGTTTATATTTTTAAAAGTTTGAATGTTTTAAAATTTCTATTTTTGAATATCTGTATATACTTCACATGTCTTTTAAGTGTATTCTGTATAATATTACCTGTTTTTATATAGTTCTATTGAAAATTTGCATGTAATTTGACCTCTGGGTCACGATGTGCTTTTAATAAATACCAAATGAATGAAAAATGAATGTATGAAGACCTATGAAATCACCAAATTTAAGCCCTTTAAACCTTTAATACACACAAAATTGAAGATTATAAGCCTTGTTCTTCTCTTCTTAACTTTTATGCAAATCGTTTACCCACTGTGTCTTACAAACTTAAATTTAAAAGGACTATGTCCTATGCATATTTTGTTGGTTGTGTTTACTGATAGCACAATAATCTATTATGGCGTATGTTTATTTTTAGAACTACACGGTTGCTCATATAGTTGGAATAAAAATATTTTTACCACTTTTTTATGTAAAGGTCAATTTATGATGAACATATCTGGAAACTTATGTTGCTTTTGGTCACATTTGATAGGTAATCGTGTTGGGTGTGAAATGGAACTCCGAATGTGATGAATTTTCTCATGTACTGGTAAGGGAGCAACAACAAAAATGGGTCAAAAACGTGATTTTTAGGTCAAATTTGATTTGACCCCGCCTTTGACACCGTCACTTCTTTACTCAAGTTGAGTGGTCATACTGAATCCTTAGTAGAGTGAGAATCAGGTAATTGAATGTCTTGGTCACGCTTGATTGTGCCAAGAGAATGCTTGGAAGCAAAGTACAAAATGATCCTCCAACGCCCCTCAATTTACAAAAATACAGTTATGGTGAACGTGGAATGGTTCCCGGTGGAATATTACATCTTAAAAGGTTTTAAAGATGTCATATACCGCCAGGGACCATTCGACGTTCACCATAAGCCTAATATTGTAAATTGAGGGGCGTTGGGGGATCATTGTGTTCTTTGCTTCCAAGCATTCTCTTGGCGCAATCAAACGTGACCAAGACATTCAATCACCTGATTCTCATTCTACTACTAACAGATGAGCATTCAATATGAACACTCAACTTAAGTAAAGAAGTGATGGGGTCAAAGGCGGGTCAAATCAAATTTGACCTAAAGATCACGTTTTTGACCCATTTTTGTTGTTGCCCCCTTACCAGTACATGAAAAAATTGATGATCACTTTCGGAGTTCAATTTCACACCCAACAAGATTACCTATCAAATCTGACAAAAAGCAACACAAGTTTCCAGATATGTTCATCATAAATTTACCTT
>JXSR01S014224.1:72712-94622 GCA_000969725.1 Ophiothrix spiculata | reverse complement strand
ATTCATTTAATCAGTTATCTACTGCTGATAGCAAAATATTCTTCATTTAATCGGTTATCTACTGCTGATAGCAAATATTCATTTAATCAGTTATCCAATGCTGATAGCAAATAGTCTTCATTTAATCAGTTATCTACAGCTGATAACAAATATTCTTCATATAATCAGTTATCTGCTGCTGATAACAAATATTCTTCATATAATCGGTAATCTACCGCTGCTAGAAAAATATTCTTAGGTAGCTATCTACTTCTGATAGCAAATATTCATAATTTAATGAGTTATCTACCACTTAAAGCAAATATTAACTTAATCAGTTATCTACTGCTGTTAGCAAAATATTCTTCATTTAAACAGTTTTCTACCTTTATCTACTGCTGATAACAAATATTCTTCATTTAATAAGTTATCTACTCCTGATAGCAAATTTTCTCCATTTGATCAGTTATCTACTGCTGATTACAAATGTTCTTCATTTAATCAGTTACCTACTACCAATAGCAATTATTCTTTACTTAATCAGTTATCTACTGCTGATAGCAAAAATCCTTCATTTATCAGTTATCTTCTGCTGATAGCATTTTTTTCTTTATTTAATCATTTACCTACTGCTAAGAGCAAACATTCTTCATTTAATCAGCAATCTGCCGCTGTTAGCAAAATATTTTTCAGTTATTTTCTGCTGATAGCAAATATTTTCAGTTTAATCAGTTTTCTACTGCCGATAGCATTATTCTTCATTTAATCAGTCTCTACTGCTGATAGCAAAATTGTCTTAATCATATCAGGTATTTACTGCCGATAGCAACATTCTTCATTTAATCAGTCATCTCCTGCTGAATAAGAAATATTCTTCATTTAATAGGTTATCTCTCAGTTAAAATTTAACAAATAATCATCAAATTAGCCATGTGCTTACCTATCCATGATACACACCGAGCGCCCCCCCTCCCCTGTGTCTCATGCCACACATCTGTCTTCAGCTTCCACAAATATAGCACCCCCCCAACCCTGTGTCTCATGCCACACATCTGTCTTCAGCTTCCACAAATATAGCACACAGGCACAAATATTTGTGTTGCAATCAGCACAGCCATAACCAGACATTTATGATCCAATATAAAATCAGTGTGGGCTACTCTGGTAAAATGAGAGGACAGGACTTCACAAATCTATGTTTTGAATAAATTGCATCTAAAGCAAAAATAGCGTGAAAAGGCAAATTTCGTGGTTTTTTTATGACTTAAATAATTAGTATTAGGGTGAGAACATAGTCGGCCTCCAAACAAAATTTTCGTTACCAAACATTTGGTCATGATGTTAAAATGATGAGTAACTCCAAATAAAATAACTTCAACGCCGAGTTGAGACTAAATTGCACATGTATTGAATTGCCTTAAGGTCAGATTATACTTTTTTTGAGCTACCAAACATTTGGTGCATTAAGTCTTTGTCATCTTATAATCTGATATATAGTTACAATGTATTTTCTATTAGTAACAGATGCTTGGTGATGAAAAATCAATACTCCACCAAATTTTCTTTGCTTGGTGATTTTCAACACCAATCATCCGTTATTGATTACAAGATGCATTGGAAATAATGTAATAACAAAGACTTGTTGCACCAAATGTTTGATAGCTCAAAATAGTATGTTTCACCTATATACATTGAACCAAATGTTTGTTACCGGTTCATACTTTAAATTCGATTGCAAATATTTGGTGACGTCACAACCAAATGTTTGGTAGCGAAAATTTTGTATGGAGGTCGACTATGTTTACACCCTTACCGGAATTTATATAAAGTATTGGTTAATTATTCAAGATACAGATGTAAAGTCTATGTGGCAAATCATGTAAGTTACCAATCTTTTTAAATGCGTCGTATTTGCAAAAGGCGCATACACATTGATTCATGTTCATATGTTACCATTTCAGATATTTTCGCACTTTCTTACAGGTTTTAAAGTCAACCTAGGCAGCGGAAGCAGTGACGGACATGTCCCCTTCTAAATTTCAAAAATAATGAAAAAGAAAAATAGAAAAGGAAATGGAACTTGAATTTCCCTTTGTTTTTGATAATTCATATGTGAAAAAGCAAAAAATACAGAATATTCTATATGATAGTGCACGAATACTCTATATGATAGTTGACTCTGAACCGGCCCTAATGATAACACAGCATTTAGGCCCAGTGCAGACTCCTCTATCATAAAACACACAGTTATATTCGATGACCTACGTCATTTTGTCGTCAGCATAGAATATTCTAAGCAAAATAAAATATTCTATACGATAGTGGAGTCTGCACCGAGCCTTAGAGTAAAAGGAAATTGCATACTCAATGTATGTGACCATATATTTTCAGACATATAGCCTTGGACAACACTGATTATACTTTTCTGAATCAAATAGCCACTGATAACACGTCTAAATGGAAACCCAAACCGCGATTTGTCTAGTATGCCATCTCCATGGGATTTTATTACATGAGGCATCGGGATGAGTGGATTGCTCATGTCTCAAGACAAAGTTCAATAACCCATGTACAGTTTAGGCCTAAAAAAAATTGTTTGATTGAGGTAACCCGACCAACCCTATTTTTACCACCGGCCCTAAATATTTTTATTTTTTTGAGCATGGTAAAAAACCTCCAAATCCTAAATTTGATGGGAATCAATTCACAGGGCCTGAGATATGGCTTGAAGGACATTCAAAATGACAAATAAAAGATGTGTTACAGAAAAGTGAAGATGTTTTTGTATATGTGTCGTATATATTGTGTTCTTGTATGTGAAACATAGACTTAAAAAATTAAAACAAATTATTTCAAAAAATCTGAACTACCTACCCTATTTCTTTCTATGTTACGCCAATCAAACAATTATTTTTTAGGCCTTATGCAGTTTCTTTACGTCACAACAAAACTATGAAGATATCTCACATTAAAATATTTTGTAGACAGTTGTGACAAAATTCACACATCACATACCGATTATTGTTTCAATGAAACTGTTTTCTTCGATTACATCAATGCATTTTACAGATTTCTTTTACTTGTAGTTTTGCCTCAGCGCAAAACACTAAAAAAAGGTTAAATAAAATGATCAGGGCCCATATTCATGAAACTTTGCTAACTCAAGTTGTTGTAGTTGTAGTGCTTTTGTCTGTGATATAGAAAGCCTAAGGTCTGTGTGAAATTCAGCTTTTTTATTGTAAATTTCAACTAATTTAAATTGAAATAAAAATAATATTTGTCAGTATGCTATATATATGCTCACATTTAGACAGCTGACTTTTGGGACACCCGTACTTAGGATCAAAAACGGATAGCTGAATATACAGGGCGTCCCAATAAAAACGCAACGAACTTTGAACTTTTATTTTGAGAGAACAGAGCACAATGGTGAGCAAACGTTACATAATATATTATAGAGAAGACCATTAGCTTTTACAGGATTTTTGTTTTGTTTAATTTGGATCTCTGAATCCAAAGTTATTGCACATTTTGTAAAGACCCGAAAAATCTTGATGGTCTGATTTGTTAATCTGTAAAGATTCACCTCTGGTGATGTCATTGGGTACACGTTGAATGGAAATTGCTAAAAACATCACATGATTAGGAGAAGCATCCCTTGAACTCATTTCATGACATAAGGACTCAATTTAATGATGATCTGCTGATATTAAGAAGGTTGTTGCGTCTGGTTTAGTCAAGTCCCCTTGACGGGCCAGATGAATCATTAACTTACCTGAGTTCTTAAACTCCTTTGTCTTCAGTTTTCTTCTGTGGTTTCGGTTAAAGACTTATTATTGGTTGACATATTTCATTAGAATTCTTTTTTGTCGACTCTTTTGATAGAAATTGTACCCTAAACTACCCGGTTATCGCACCAGAAGTAACAGATTCAAGGAATATGAGAGTATCAGGAAGATCCGTACTTTAATTGAAAATTTTGACCTATTTAAGTTAAAAATGAACTTGAAATATCACGTAATGTTAGGTACAGGCCATGTATTAAAGATTGGTTTGGATTGATTGCGCCCTAATTTGTTGCAGAATTCTCTTCATTTCAAGTTTGCATTTCTTTAGCTGGAAATCTAAACTTACAAATCGGACCAAAGTAGATTTAAAGGGCTTTCTTAAATTCTTCATATCTTTGGACTGGAGTGGTAAAATGAAACGGGACAAACAGCATGTTGTAGAGTAATTACTCCACTTTAGAAAAACACATATTACTATTATTTAATCTTTTGGCAACTATTTTTTAATATTTTTTATTTGCGCGTTGCATTGATATTGGGACAAGCTGTACATGTTATCATAATAACATAGCCAATTAAGATTATTTGCTCGGCAAGTGTGATCCCAAATAGACAGGTTGTTGGGAAATTCCTGACATCAGGCAGCTGGCTAATCAAGTACATTTGTTATCAAAGCTTGAGCCGTAAATGACAGAAACTTCATTTTGCGCTGCAGGTGAAAATACATGTCAAGGTCTTAATTTGCCTAAATCGATTTTTATGTATTCACAATCCATGTGCTTACTACAAAATACCAGCAAAGTTTCATTTCAAGAAAATGATAGGAAATGTGAAATAAATCAGCATATTTTTAACAATGAACAGAAAATATATTACTGGTCTTTGAACGCGTTTATCTCAGCTATACGTTTTACTTCCAGCCAACCTTTGACTGACAATAACTTGACTTCTGGAGATCTTGCAAAGTTCATTAAGGTGTCATTTTAATCCTTATAACATGGTCTTTGCAAATATTTAAAAAAGTGAAAATGACAACATGCGGCATTTACGGCTGGTTGGGGATGGACGGTCACTTTTATTATCAAAGCAGCCATCTTATTAGTAGTGGTTTGCTTTAAGTAGACGGCTCACTTGAAGGTTTATTAGAAAGACTTGTTTTCACAAAAGTATATCTCATTTAGAATATTTGATATCAGAACAATAAATGCCTTTCAAAGTAATAGGTTTGCAGCAAGGAATTGATAAAGGGAACTAGTACTCACAGTCATCTTTATCATGTTTTGTCACGTAAAAAAGCTGGGCATTTTTAAGTCAAGAGTGCATAGATCTTGATTTAACACACAAACAGTGTATGCGCAAACCTGGTCCATGTTTCCAGCCACACTTAATGCAATTTTTTTCAAGCTACTTCCACAAATGGTAAATTGTGAAGAATCATTAGGTGTTACAAACACACCTAAAATGGCAGAGCTAGGCACAAAACCTCACAGTGTCAGTGGTGCCACTAAATGAGTAGTGTTTATTGTTTGGACATTCCATGTTTCACGTCATAAGGAGCAGTTCACCTGAACTACTTGCTGTGAGGAGTTCAGTAGTATCAGCAGAAGTTAACATTGGTTAGTTGCTATCAGCAGAAGTTATTATTGATATGATATGATAAAAGGTATTTATTAGGCACCTTTCCAAAAGATCAAGGCGCCTTACATATTAAAAACATATAAACTTACATCAAAAGATAAAAAATTACATAATTAAATACAAGAAAATTACATAGGTGCTTATTCAAAAAATACAGGTTGCAGCACCAGCAGGAAAAAAGTAAGAACGCAGGCGGACACAAAGCTTATCATTCAGTAGATATAAATACTGTAATATCATTGGTCAATTGTCATTTTCAAGCCATGAAAGATATTTTCGTATTACTCTGTTAAATTTGCCATAAGGGTAATACGAAATTTTCACAGCTCTGTTACAATAATTCATTTGCGCGCACCGTTTAATAACTACGTAATACAAACTTTGCGTATGTTATGTTATCTGTGAAAGAGACAGATCAAGATACCGGTGCTCCAGTGAAATTTACACTCGAAGGAGTTTCAGTGCCAGAAACATCAAGTAATTTTTAAATTTTTGTTTCTACTCATGTGAACTGAATGATAAATTGGTTATCCCCTGTTTTTTCTTATGCAATACGAAAAATATTATAATAATAACGAGGCTGAAAGCCGAGTGTGATACGAACCCAAACCATTAATATTTTCTCGTATTGTATGAACAAACAGGGGATAACTAATAATATCTTAGGTTAAAAACACACAAGTAGCAAAATATTTGCAAATATAATTAAAAACAGCACATCATTATTATCTTATCAGGGCACGACAAAAACAAGTTAAAAAGCAGAAACGAAAAACCATAGCTGATGGAAAAGGTGGGTTTTAAGCATTTTCTTAAGATTTGACATCGCTTGCCATACGGATAGATAGCGGAAGATCATTCCATAGCCTTGGGCCTATATATGTGAAGGCTAAATCAGCAATAGCACGTTTATTCAGTGGCACAACAAGGCAGGACGTGTCGTCGGATGATCTAAGGCAACCTCTACCACAGACATACGATGTCAACATCTCATAAAGGTAAGCAGGCCCTAATTTGTTAACACAATTGTACACATGCAATAAAATCTTGAAGTTGTTTCTCTGCTGGACAGGCAACCAATGAAGTTCTGGAGAAGAGGCTATCAGTAGAAGTTAACATTAATAGTTGCTTTCAACAAATCACTGTATCTCTTTATACGGGAGCGTACCGTTGTTGATTCGTGATGAATCCACAGTTGATATTCAAATTAGCATGTCACGCACGACACAGCGTTTACGGAATTGCGTTTACGCAGTACACAAAAGTCGGCGCACTGATCATCGCGCATTGGGCACTTATAGTACGTGCAAAAGCCCAGTGCTTGGGAAAAATTGATAACGTAAAAGCAGCAAACATTCACAAATTAGCACTTTGCTTCCGATTGGCTGAATATTTTTATGAAGATGAGTAGTATCTGTTAAATTAAAAACATTTAGAATTTAATTCATACGTTTTCAGGAATATTTTCGTGATTGAAAGGTATTGAAACACACCACAGAGTTGTACATCGCGAATCAACAACTCTGCATACGATGGGTCTGTGTATTTTTATCGCGCGAGGGTGGCTTTATACGTAGACGCATGGGTGCATCGTTGTTGATTCGCGATGAGCAACTCTGTGGCGTGTTTGAATACCTAAATAAACAGTAGATAACATTGATTTAGCTGATATCAGCAGAAGATAACATGGATTAAGTTGCTATCAACAGAAGATAACATTGGTCAAGTTGCTATCAGCAGTAGATAACATGGATTAAGTTGCTATCAACACATGGATTAAGTTGCTATCAACAGAAGATAACATTGGTTAAGTTACTATCAACAGAAGATAACATTGATTAAGTTGCTATCAACAGAAGATAACATTGATTAAGTTGCTATCAACAGAAGATAACATGGATTAAGTTGCTATCAACAGAAGATAACATGGATTAAGTTGCTATCAACAGAAGATAACATGGATTAAGTTGCTATCAACAGAAGATAACATTGGTTTAGTTGCTATCAGCAGTAGATAACATTGATTTAGTTGCTATCAGCAGTAGATAACATGGATAAGGTTGCTATCAGCAGAAGATAACATTGGTTTAGTTGCTATCAGCAGAAGATAACTTTGGTCAAGTTGCTATCAACAGAAGATAACATTAGTTGCTATTAGCAGTAGATAACATTGATTTAGTTGCTATCAGCAGTAGATAACATGGATTAAGTTGCTATCAGCAGAAGATAACATTGATTTAGTTGCTATCAGCAGAAGATAACATTGATTTAGTTGCTATCAGCAGTAGATAACATTGATTTAGTTGCTATCAGCAGAAGATAACATTGATTAGTTGCTATCAGCAGAAGATACCATTAGATAAGTTGCTATTAGCTGAAGATTAGTTTTTATTGACAGTTAACATTGATTTTTTCCATTACCAGTAAGTCTTTTGTCAAGACCATGATTTGATATTTTTATTTTTTCCTTATACAAATTAGATTGTTAAACCACCCTCCACTTGACTTTTGATCATATTAGAAATGTGACATCTATGGCTGCCCATACTTTGATGTCAGGCCCCCAGCCATGTCTCGCATCTTCAGACACTCGATGTTAGCGCTATCATAAATTGAGTCTTTGACAAAGACTAATTGCCAGTTGATAACACTGATCCTGTGATTCAACAAAAATAGCACTGATAACAAATGCAGACATTTATTTGTGCCGCATAATTCATTTTTCAAATTTTTAAACATGGCAAAATTTAAATAACAACAATGATGACAATAATTATGTTGGAATTCCATTATGTCTTTCAAAATTCCGCACCTTTACTGCAAATAACCAGTCAGAGTTAATATTGGCTTAATGACTTGATATATGACAGTGAACCTAAAGCTATTTGTGATTACAGACTTATAAATGTGTTCAATAAATAGCACACGCCCGGAGCAAAGATAACAACTCATAGATGATTCTACATTTCAACATGATGTGAAATTCTTTTAAGAATATACATCAACATTGCTTTGGTAATGCAACTCATTAAATTGCTGAAAAATGACTCTATGAAAAGTCTTTACCTATGTCACTGTCTAGTACAAATGAGCCATAAATGTAACTGAATCTTATTCTACAGATCAGCATTTTCATAGTGAAAAAATCAAGCTATGAAATTCTGCAGACAATTTTGCTGGGATTTTTTTGAAAAATTTTCCGCAGATAGAATTCAAAATTTCATAGCTAAATTTTTAGAATAGGTCCCATTCAATATGAAAATGCATTAAAATGTTCTCAGATTTTCATAGGTTGGTCCAAAAATTGATTTAAAGTTAGCGTGAATGAATTCCTTTACTCTACAGTGACGGAATTCCTTTATGGAAATGGAACAGTGAAGGAATTCCCTTATGTAAAGGAACTGATTATGTTAGGGGTGTCAACCTGTAGTGATATGAATTAAGGTTGAAGGCTGATGACTTTACCGCCCATTCGTGGTGACCAGTGACATACGAGTACTCCTCCCACCCTGCATGTTGGTTTTTGCCACCATTCAAATTTTACCAGTGTTTTTTAAAAAGAACATGGTAAATTGTCCTGATTTTGTCAAATGACCCCCTTTTGCACTAAGAACTGGATTTATAGATTCCTTGGATCACTCAGAAATAATACCTTGTCTATTATATGAAGCTTATTTTGTATATGATGGACCTATACTAGCTACTACATACAGTTGCCAGTGTTTTCCTATAAAATAACTATGATCAACAGATATCCTGTGCCTGGCAGGCACATGGAAATCAGCCCAGAAAATAGTCTTTGTTTGCCTTTTGTGAAGTTTTAGCATATTTATGCTACATCATATTTAGTAATATTTAAATCATAATGTAATTCATACATATTTAAAATATTCAGTATATTGCCAATCTTTGCAAGTGTCACAAGCATTACACATCACAAACTTCTTTCTTTGTTTATGGTTTTGGTTCCAATTCTAATTAAATAGGATAGACATACATTGCCCTTACAGCTCTGTCACACATCACATATAGTTATTGGATGTTCGATTGCAAAGTTACATCCAAATGGTAAAAGGCATCAAGCTGATACGGAAAACTATAGTTCTGAGAAAATCAAGTTTAAAGTTTCTGTACTGGTAAAACTTGAATGGAGAAAGGATTTGTATCTTGTATTTTAACAAATTAACTTTGTGTTTTGGATGTTGGAACCTGATTAATATGATAGAGTACACTTTAAAGGTAACGTTTCTGATGAAATTAGAAATTTGACCTTGGACGTGATTTTTGACTATGCTCAGCTTCAATGTCCCGTATCTCGTAATTTACTATTCTGGTATTTTAAGGTACCTTTCGATATGATGGGTCACATTTGGCTCTATACGGTGATGTGTGACAGAGCCTTTAACTAGAGACTCTTTTGATGTGTAGTTTTGTTGCCTTGTATCATCTAGTTATTGCCTCCAGGAATCATTCGACGAAAGCAATATTACCTTTTGGACACCCTGCTTTTATCAATTCTCGGAAAACTAGAAAAAAATCATATAAATATCATGCTACTAAAATTATTGCGTTACAAGTGTTTTAAAACTATTCTTATTACAAATAAGTTGTGTCTGCAAAACTGGAATTCTCATAAATAAATATAGGTACCAGAATGTAACAATAATAAACCTATAGATAACCTGTATCACACTAAATGTCAAAGAGTAAACGAAAGTTGGTCTACGGGCTGTGGATGGTGAAGCATTCTTACACCAAGGAATTAAAGCCACGGGCAAGGGGACTCAACTTTTGTGTGGACAAAGGTGTGCTGCTCAGGCTTAGAACTCATATGTCATTATGGTATTTTTACAAAATACATTGACATATTTTTTACAATTTTAGGGGCTTGAGAGCCATGAAAGTTTTGACATTTTTATTGTGACATTCCATAATTTTAAAGCTGTGACTAATGTTTATGGATATGATGGGTCAAAATGAGACCAGAGAGTCACTGCGTCCCCTTTACTTGAAAAATTGGCATTTGTATATATATATGCTATATTTCAAACTTCCCTACCCCAACCAAAATTGAGTAGCCCCACCCCATGAGGCCTAAAACCATTTTCCCCCGCATTTTCTCAGTATATTCATTTATAAATACCGGTTCCCGGTGGGAGGGGGGAACCTCGAACTATGAATTGATGGAGATGTGCCGCTCAAGGTCTGAAACCTGCACCAATGTCTGAGGGTATTTTAGGGCACATCCAATCCAAAACCATTTTTAAGAAACAACCAACTTTGTTGATTTTTTATGACACTTTTGCATATTTTGACCCATTTTTAAGGATGTTGTTTGCATCAAAAAAGGGCTTCCTCTTCTGCTCCCCAAGATGCCCACTTCAAGATTACTTCATTTCCGTAGACCCCCATGTTCAAAGAAAGTGTTCCAAAAATCCGTTTTATATAGATTTTAACCTAATTATTAGTGATTTTCAGCTCCACAGCACTTGAGGGGAAAAAAGGAAACACAACCTTCAATATAAAACATGTCAATTTTATGATTTCTTGTTCTCTATTCACTTTAACTGGGATTTTTGCATTTGGTTCATTGTTTATATTTTGAATAATTTACAATTTTCGACCCATTCCTCATTTTCTAGCACTTATTTCCATACGTTTTCAACCCATTTCCATACATTTCAACCCATTTTGATTCTAGCAACCCGTTACATCTTTTACAGATACCCACAACTAAACATGCCTACTTTTGGCGCGTTTGCTCAAATCTTCAGTACCAATCCAAATCATGACCAATGTTTACTGCTAACGAAACATGAACGGTGGAATGAAGCACAACTGGCAAAGACTCTAGCATTTCCTCTGCAATGACCCATATACATGTGACAAACTTTAAAGGTGTGTATTTCGATTCATTTTCACTCACATAATCGAAGCCTTTGCATCGGGGCATGAGATTAGAATTATTGATTTCTTTTCTCACAAAGTAAGGGCTAAGAGTAAATTGTACAATTGTGTTGGGAGTGGCCATCTTTCTCTTTTTCTTGCTATCTTTTCTATTTCCGGCATCTTTTCAAAGATGTATTAGCCAGCATGCATATATTAGCCATTTCTGGCTATCCAGGTTGGTACTTTTGTATAAGCTTGGAAGAGATCATGAGTTCATCATGGATCTAATGGCATGTGTCCGTCACGGACCAACCAAGGTAAACAAACAAACAAACAAAATAAACAAATTATTTGATGAATTCAGTGGGTATAGTGCCTGCAAGAAAGGTTATAAGGCAAATTCAGTTAAGGTGTTTGGTCCACCACGCGCCGTTCACGCGTACCAGTACGCGCCAGTTTCCGAGTTGGTAAGTCCCGCAATACGCATACGCATATTCTGTGAGTAGTGTTTTGAAGCTAAAAATGGCCATATTTTAGTATTTTTCTGGAAAATTAGGTCCGTGACCCCCAATTTTTATTTTTTTATCTGAAAGAACATACTTGTGCGCAACTTTTATAAAAAAATTAACAAAATTACTTGAGCAGATTTTTTGAATCAACACTAAATAATTTCACTTTTGCCACATTTCCCATAGACCCCTGTACTAATTTGTCCCCCAAAACCTCCAAAAATGGTGTCTTTAAGCATACTCTCATGCAAAAACGAGTCCCGTGACCCCCAATTTTTATTTTAAAAATCGGTTCTACATCGATAAAATATCATTCATGCCGATTTATACTAAAATTGCTCGAGCGGATCTCTCATGGACCAAACACCTTAAGTTATCTTGTTTCTTAGCTTTTCGTCAGTTTTCAAGGCAAAAAATTGTTTTCCATATACCTCTATCGGGTAAGTTTTAAATTTCTGTGAAATTAAAACAAAAGTAGATATTAACTTGAAACTTTCCAAATTGAGTTGATGTAGCCTCAGTTTGAGGGTTTTTTCTGGGCTGGGGATAGTAAAAACATAGTGTTGTATTCATTACTAAGATGTCACCTTAAGGGTACGAGGAATCCACATGCCCAGGAAAATGTGAATCCTAACTATTGTTCAATCATGAAAAGATAAATAGTTTCCACTGCCTTTGCGGGGACTCGAACCATGGATTATGGCGGGGGTTAGTCATGCATTACGAAGCGAGAGTTCTACCGCTGAGCGATCAAGGCAGCGTTGAGATGGTGAACTACAATCTAAAACGTAAACATTAGAATGCCGTATTTTTCTTTTGTTTACATAAAAATTGCAATTTTTGCCTAATTGGAATGCTCAATTTGTAAGTAAATTATGCAAATGCGTATATCAGACAAAATGTAGATAATTTATAAAATATTATTTGTAATTCAATAAAAAGTATCAAGCCTACAATCTGTCAAAATTTGAAAACAGGCGAATCGTTCGAACATCATAAAATTTTAAGGTTTCGGCGAAAAAGGTGTAAATTTTTCGAAGTAGTTTATTGATGTAATTTTGACCTTGATAATGGACGTGAAATCACTACTAAAGTCTCATGTATAAACTAGAGACTCTATTTCATATGTACGCCAAAAATTGTATTATTCTGATATGTGTAAGTAGGTAAAAAGTTGCACTAAAGATGCCGTTGGCAAAAATGGCACCCATTTAGGGACTGTAGCCTTAAATTTCAAAATTCTAGTTCGCTATATAGTAACAATTCAACAATATGATCCCACTAGCTTGCAAAAGGCGGTCTGGACACAGGAATAGAAACCTAATTTAGCTGTGACATTGAATAGTGGACAGAAATATACTTGAATAGTATCAGATATCAAAACACTTGTACATGTAGCACCAGCAGGAAATATCTTTCATGCTTGTAAGTTGTTACTTGTAGTGAATTTAGTGGGTATACAGGCTCTATATAGTAGTATGTTTATTTACATTAAAGGAGCCTGGTCCGATTGCCTCAACATTTTTTAAAACTTTTTGAGATTTTGGTACCAAAATATTGCTCAGATTTTTCTCACAAGCGATGTGAAATTTCACGGCTGAGTTATGTTCGGTTTTGGAGATATATATGAAAATGTGTCTAATTATGGTAACCACAATTAATTTACATAGTAACGAATAGGCGGGTCTGAAATACAAATTTGCCCATAAAATCAAAACGGTTTGACCGATTAAGCTGGAATTTTAAATGTAGATCGCTTGAGTGGTCATCTTTTACATGACATTGAAAATTAAAATTTCAAAAATCGGACCAAGCTCCTTTAAGAATGGGAATCCTTAGGCAATGTAAGGCATATTTTGCATATTGAGAAATTTAAAAGGAAAATATTATGAGAGAAAACAAGTAAGAAAAATAAAGAAAAAAAAAACAAATACACACACACACAAAAACATATTTCATAATTTCTACTATCCTAGCTCGAAAGCCTCAAACAGAGGCTAGAGTTGACGTACCGTACATACATATAAATATAAATTGAATAGCTCATCTCCTACATCAGTGACAAATTCATTGAACACCCCTCATATAGGTAATAACTGACAGCCATTGATAATCAATCTATAAGTCTACTGAAACCAAGGAATTTTTATAGGGGAACTGGTACTCTCCACCATTTTGATTTCACCACCGTGTAAAATTCTATAGGACGGCAGCCATCTTGGATTGTCACTCATGGAAGGTGAGTTATTGTACCTCCGGCATTTGACGGCTCCGCGTGCCACACTTCGAGGGTCTTTGCAACGGATTAGCGGGAAAATTGACACACTATGATCAGAGCAAGTCGCAATACACGCTACTTGAAACGCAGACACGGTTTATTTACTGTATATTCGTCAAGGGAAGATTTACGCAATCTGCTTGGATATCGGGCCAAACTCTGAATCAGAGGTACAATAACTCTGCTCCATGAGTGACACAAGATGGTGGAGAATACTGGTTCCCCTATAAAAATTCCATGACTGAAACTCAACATTGTATAATTGAAATGGTACTTACCTTTACATTCAGTCACAGCGAGGACAAGGCATGGAAGAAAAAGAAAAGAATGGAGAAGTTAGAAAACTTACACTCCCTTTGCATCAAACCTAAATGGTGATATGGACCTAAATCACGAATAGGTATATCAAATAAGGTGGAGCCGTTTCAAGAAATCATTAAAATCATGACAAATGTCTTTATTTTTGATAGAAGTTGTCACCGAACCATAACACTTTTGGTATCATATTAAAGATAATTTATCCAGGTACTAAATAAAAAAAGAATTAAAGCCACAAGTTTAGCAATAGTGAAGTAATTGACCAAAATGTCGAGTGGGTCAAGGGTGGAGTCGGTGGGGGTGGCGCCGGTGGGGGTGGCGCCCATAGGATTACATGCAAAAGTGTAGGAAAGTTATGATTTATAAACTCATGTATTATTAAAAATAAAAATGCTGGGATCATAATTTTTTGAATATACTTCAATGAGGTATGTATAATGCTAAAGCATGTGTCGAATATTGACATGTCATCCAAATTTTGTTGTTTCTTAATGCCTTATATGTGGGTAATTTTCTCTATACATTACTGTACA
The DNA here is from genome assembly GCA_000969725.1 of Ophiothrix spiculata. Taxonomy (NCBI): domain Eukaryota; kingdom Metazoa; phylum Echinodermata; class Ophiuroidea; order Amphilepidida; family Ophiotrichidae; genus Ophiothrix; species Ophiothrix spiculata. The sequence goes on along the minus strand of JXSR01S014224.1, from coordinate 79,690 downwards.
AAACATGCATTTACACTCGAAAACTTTAAAACGACATATCTTTTGACCGAGTCGACGTAAATGGTAAAAGTTATACATTTTTCAAAAGAAAATTTGCCGAGGAATCCAATTATGTGATTAATTTTTAGGTAGTGTATGCATGAAAAAACTTTTGACCGATACATGTCCCAAAAATTAATGAGTCGTTTCATAGATTTTGACCATCCTCAATATTTTGACCACAATGAGATTGGTCACCAAACGAATTATTTTATGGAAGGCTATCATTACATCCTTCAAATAATGTTTGTGTCATCTGGATACACCTTTCCCCAACAAAATCTCATTGTGCCAAGTTGGTTGACCAAAATGCACTTTTATTTTATTTTGTACCCTGTATAATTTTTACCCATCCCTAAAAATTAGACTTTTTTAGGTAAAATTGAAATCCTCGGAAAGTAAGCTTTCCAGCAATATCTAACTTTGTAGGTTTTAAGTGTATATATTCAGAGTTACGATCCGTTGAATACAAATTGGCATGGTTTTACCAATGTATTTGTGTGAAACAAAAAATATGACCAGTTAATGACTTATGTCCATATGATAAAGGAAAAGGGTGGCATGTCAGCAGTTTTGATCAATATAATCAAATGTGCATTAAAATGCTACAATTTGATCTAATCCTCATCTTTATTGATCACCTGGTTCCAGAGATTAAAACATTCTTTGAACTTAACAAACAAAATGAACAAAACAAACAGATTTTATGCTTTTAATAGTGGCCTGTAATCAAATGGAATATTTTGGATAGCAGCTACTACAGCTGGATCACTTATATTTAGTGTGATGTAACCAGTAGCATAGCTGGGAGCATAGCTAGAAGGGGGCAAAGGGGGAAGGGTGATTCTCTCCCCCCCTCTCCTGAAAGAAGCCTTGCCCATTCTTGTGCCCCTGAAAAAAAATCAAGGAAAGTATTATTCAGATTGAAATTACATAGTTTACATTCCTTTTCAGCATAGCAAAAAAGTAGGAAATTTACCCCTTTTTAAAAAACCAAGAACAAAAACATCATTTAGCTGTGGTAAAAATAATGGTGTTTTCCATTTTGTGTCTACTCATTTGGGGAGTTGCCCTTCTTCAATAAAAAATCTTTGCCCCACCTTGCACCCTTTGATGAAAATGTCTGGCTACAACACTGAATGTAACATTTGCCAGTGTGCTTAGAATAGCAGCGTGTAAACACACTTTGCACAGATCAAACTTTTCAATTGAAGTCTATACTAATTTCATTGACTGATCAAGTATTGATGTATTTATGTGAAATGCTGTCACCTACTTGGTGCTATTGTCTAAGTCCTTTTGCTTAAGCTCAAAACATAATCGGCCTCCATACAAAATTTTCGCTACCAAACATTTGGTCGTGACTTTACCATATATTTGCCATCGAATTTAAAGTATAAACCGGTAACAAACATTTGGTGCAATGTATATGGCAATTCGATACAAGTGCAATTTAGCGCGAAATTTTATTCCGTCTAAACTCGGTGTTGAAGATATTTTACTTGGAGTCACTCGTCATTTTGACGTCACAACCAAATGTTTGGTAGCGAAAATTTTGTTTGAAGGCCAACTATGTTTTAACCCTAAATCTATGAACGTCACTTTCCTGACTGAAAATGTAAAACAAATCTCAATATTAAAAGAAACTCCATTCTCTTCAATAGTTACATTTTTGATTATTTTCAACATCATTACACCCCTCAATGAAGCCTAAAGTACAGTCACTTGATAACAATTTTCAACCCAACATGGAATTTTCTACACATAGGGCCAAACCATAGTCAAACAAAATTTTCGCTACCAAACATTCGAGGGGTGCTCTGGCAAAATGAGAAGAAAGTCGCAAATTTCAAAATCAAGTTTATGGCATATTTTAATTCTCTATAATCTCAGCTTTTGAATTATATATAATACGGTATGTCACACTTTCTTTTTCCATTCTTCATTTAGAGATCGAAATCTAAAGCAGTCCAATGAATATATTGGAACAAGAAGTAGTTGCAAATCTATTTCAAAGATACTGATTACTACAGTGTATAATAGCAACATGCAATCAACAGGGTTCGTACACCTTGGAGCCTTTAAAATTCAAGGACTTTTCAATGACTTTCAAGGTCCAAAAGCATGATTTTCAAGGACTTACCACAGCTCAAAAAGTTCATGATGCGCCTCTCCATGCCGCACTATTAACAAAAGTGACAGCTTCTCTCTACTGTCAAAATTATACTTCAGGTAAAATTTCAATTTTCAAGGACTTTCAAGGACTCTGTGCAAATTTCCAGGACTTTCAAGGCCTTGAAAAGGTGTTTTCAAATTCAAGGATTTTCAAGGACTCTCAAGGACCGTACGAACCCTGAATCAATTAACCGTGAATAAATCCACTTCCCGGCAAAGTTGACCTCCAAAACTTTAGGTATAAGTAAACACTTATGCATGAATGCATTTTATGTCAAAAAAAGAAATTTGACTTTTTCACACTATTATTACTTTAGATGCCATTTATTCAAAATGTAGATTTGCGACTTTCCTCTCATTTTGCCAGAGCAGTCCACATTTGGTTGTGACGGCACTAAATATTTGGGATCAAATTTAAGTATAAACAGGTAACAAACATTCGAGACAATGTATATAGCAATTCAACACATGTGTAATTTAGCGTGAAATTTTATTTGGTCTCAACTCGGTGTTAAAGTTATTTATTTGAAGTCAATCGTCATTTTGACGTCATGACCAAATGTTTGGTAGCAAAAATTTTGTTTGAAAGCCAACTATGTTTTGGCCCATATTTACATCCAAACTAATATTATCCCCTTTCAGCATCCCCCTGTTAAAGGAGCCCTGTCTGATTGGGTCAGCATTTTATCAAACTTTCTGCGATTTTGGTACCAAAATATGCCTCATATTTTTCTCATTATCCATGTTGAATTTTACAGCTGAAACATGTCACGTTTCAGAGATTTAAGTGAAAATGCATTAAATTATTAATTTTATGGTAAACATAAAATTAAATGTATCTAGGCAAATGGAAAATGCAAAATTGCGCATAAAATCAAAACGGTTGTTCTGATTTAACTGAAATTTGAAATTGAAGCATCTTAAAGCAATACTATAAGGTGTTAAAATGAAGTGCCCTCTGTCACCCATGACTTTTGATTTTTTTGCTTTATTGGGTTTGGTTTTGGTAGATATGAATACCCTCCAAACGATTACGCTCAGAGATGCTTACTTTTTTGGTTATGGCCATTTGTTGAATTAAATTCGGGATCCCAAATTTAACTCCAAGTGTATTAGTGTAGGAAAGCATGCATATGCTTTTTATCCATTTTTCGGTGGCAAAACAATTTTTTGAGAAAATACACTTGAAAACACTTTTAGATAGTAACATTCCTTCTTTTTATGCTGTTTTTACCATAAACATTTTTGACCAAATTCTTATAGTATTGCTTTAAGCGGTGATCTTTCATATATGGCACTGTAAAATCGGACATGTACCTTTAAAGAAAGAAAACATATGAAAAAGAAACAAAGAAAGAATAAAGAGAATCCACCTCCCAGAAGAAAAAGTCCTGTGCATTTTAATAATTAAGGGTAAAGGGAATCCCATCTGTTCAGGAAAATGTGAATCCTAACTATTTTTTAACTATGAAAAGATAAATAGTTTCCACGACATTTGCGGGGACTCGAAACATGGATTATGGCAGGGGTTAGTCATGCATTACGAAGCGAGGGATCTACCGCTGAGCTATCAAGGCAGCGTTGAGATCGTGAACTAAATCTAAAACATAAACATTAGAATGCCGTATTTTTCTTTTGTTTTACATAAAAATTGTAATTTTTGCCTCATTGGAATGCTCAATTTGTAAGTAAATTATGCGAATGCGTATATCAGACAAAATGTAGATACTTAAAACAGGCAATTCACAGCTCGAACAGGGCAAACTCAGAGTAGTAATTCACGTCCAGATTTTCGGTCAAAACAACGCGGGTTTGTTACATTATCATTCAAAATCAACTCCAGCATATTTATAAAATATTGTTTGTAATTCAATAAGAAGTATCAAGACTACAATCTGTCAAAATTTGAAACCAGTCGAATTGTTCTAACATCATGAAATTATGAGGTTTCGGCAAAAAAGGGTAAACTTTTTTCCAAAGTAGTCTTTAGGCGTCATTTTGACCTTGATAATGGACGTGAAATCACTATCATATCATATCAGGCTTATTTAACGTGCCATTTCATCTAGATCACAGCACGGCTGTCTAAAGTAAAATTACTAGTAAAGTTCTATGTATAAACTAGAGACTCTATTCAATATGTACGCCAAAAATTGTGATATTCTGATAGGTGTAAGTAGTTAAAAACTTGCAAACATGACATTCAGCCGAGCGAGACGTTTTTAGGGACTGTAGCCTTAATACTAATAAAAAAAGTCTGTTTGCTGCATCAACTAGCAAATATTCATGACTAATTATAGAATTGGCTCATTATAAAATGCAGTACAATTAGTAGTAGCTAATAATTAACTCGGGGTTACTAATAAACTTCAAATATTGCACAGATTTTCACATAGTTACCAGAGGGCAAGGGGGGGGGGTCTTATTAAGCCACATGAAAACTACATGAAGATGGTAAAAATTATCATTTTTCTTTATCACTCTTGGTCAAAATTGAGTTATCAGAAAGAACAGATCATTTGGCCTAATAAACTATGCACACATGAAAACTACATGAAGATGGTAAAAATTATCACTCTTGGTCAAAATTGAGTTATCAGAAAGAACAGATCATTTGGCCTAATAAACTATTGGCGGCAGAAGATTAAAATTTTAGGGGGGGACGGCTAATTTTTTTTTTAAATAAAATTATTTTTGAGCAAAAATGGTCGGAGGAAAATTATTTTTGTAATGCGCGCGTAGCGCACGAAAAAAAATCTTTCAAATTGGTAATTTCAGCTACAAGTTGTTGAAAAAATCGTGAAATTTGCGCAATAATTGCAATTTTTAACTGAAAATTGACATATCTGAAAATGTGTGCGAAGTACGCAAATTTTTTGATTTTTCACATTTAAAATATCAAAACAAAGGGAAAATTTAAATTTCCTTTCCTTTTCTTTCTTTTTAGGGGATCCGTCCCCCACCGGGAGGACACGTTTCCCCCTTGCTTCCGTCGCCTATGTTGTCGTTGGGGTATATCAGTACCCTGTCACGGCTATACTTTGCCAACGTAAAATACAAGCACTTATGGTTCAGGTCAATGATTTGATTGACAATTTGACAGATGAATAAAAATACCTTATTGTATTCTAGTCACTCACTCCATAGAAGACTGCATTTCTGCGCTTGCAGATTTGATTGACAGAATATGCTACCGTAATGCCATAAATCCCGCTTCTAAATTTGGTAAAAAAAACCTGAGGTTTCAAGCTAAAACAATGGAAAAACATCCCCCATAATCTTGCTTGATGTATGTGTGTGTTCCACTTTGGTTAGGGAAATTTGTTTCTATTTTACCTACTATAAAGTGTAAATCATCCACAAACAAAATTTGAAACTTTATCCAGTGCCCCTATAAGTGATACTGAAATGACAAATCCCTGTTCACACTGTAGCGATAACAATAAACCCTGGGGACTGTGGTTACATTTTTTGTGAACCGTACTGAATGATAACTTGTACAAAAACACTGTTGGTTCTAAAAAAGTCTTTCTGAAAAAATGATATAGCAATTATCCTATTTTTTTTTTATTTTTCAAATGTGCAAATTAAACATGAACTAATTAATAATTTTCAGGGTGATTACATATTTCCAAAACATTCTCTTTTTATTTAAGAAATTTTGGTAAATTCAAGAAAGTTTTGATTTAAAGAACTTAATGAATAAGGCCTACTTCTAAAACAGGATTTTGGCCAATTTTTTGATTTTCATGCCAAATAAGGTCAAAAATTCACTTTTTTCCATTTTTGGTCATATTTTTACCTTATTTGGCATGAAATTTTAAAAATTGGTCAAAATTCTAAAAAATAAAAATGACGCAACATATGAATGGGCGTTTTGAATTAAATTCCCATTCAAAAGTATTTTTAAAAGAAATTGTTATTTTTAGCTTGTCTGGAAGCACAAATGGCCAAAAAAATTGTGGGTTTTTTTGATTTTCTCAAAAAATATGATTTTTGGTCAAAATCACCATTACCATCGTGTTCCTTTCTGGAAATGTATACTTTCATTAACTTTAAGCACTTTGGTAAAAAGTTATGGTACAAAATAATCTTGCAAAAACGTAAAATTGAGTAACGTGCTGTTCCCCTTAAACAGTGTTAAAGGGGCATTGGACAAAATTTCAAATTTGTATTTGTTGATGATTTAAACTCCATATGTTAGAAAATAACAATCAACTACCAGATATTGTGAAAATTTTGATCAAAACCTTGGGACGAGTCAAACATTCGAATTTCATTTTGTTTGTTGATCTTGGGTATGAGGCTATTCTGTACACATCTTAATTGATGCTATCAAGAAAGAGTCAAAATTTTGTTTGTAAAACATTCCTTTCACGTCATAGATTGCAGATAAATCAAAAGATATTTGGAGTTTGCATTAGATAACCTGAAAAGGTCCATTTTAAAAATTCAACTATAGAGGGCGGTATTTATCGTTGTTGACAACGAAAAGAGTACCTGAATATTTTGATATGTAAGGTTCGAATTTGACAATGAAACTTTACATGCAGTCATTTTTAATGCTGCAAAAATCTCAAAATGCTTGGGGAAAAAAGTTAGGGGATGATGCTGAACTTGTCCAATGCCCCTTTAAATGGGAAATTGATTGTAATTTGCATGTCATCGAATAAGTCACAGTTCAAAGAGATGCAATACAATACTGCACCCATCCATCCCATCCTCTTCCTTTGCTTCCCAGGTATCTCATCTCGAACCAATTGT
>JXSR01S014224.1:26090-38179 GCA_000969725.1 Ophiothrix spiculata | reverse complement strand
TATACGTTTTACTCCCTGACAACCTTTGACGGACCATAACTTGACTTCTGGAAATCGTGTGAAGTTCATTAAGGTGTCATTTTAATCCTTAAGTATGGTGTTTGCAAATAATTAAAAAAGTGAGAATAAAAAGAGCTGGCATTTACTGCTGATTGGGCTGGACGGTCACATATATGATACATTGTCAAATTTGTCAAATTTGTGGCAGAGGAAGCATTGTTGGTTAAAAAGATGCAAGAATTTCTAGAAGCCTATTGACACATTTCAAGCCAGCAGGTGTATTACACAGCATGTGTATGATTTTATCCAGAAGAAAATGGGAAAAGATTTTCTGAAAACTAAAAAAAAAAAATACATACACACAGTGGCGTGTCCAGGATTTTTCCTTGCGGAGGGCTTAGGCCTAAGGGGGCTTGGTAATTTGTCCTTGGCTTAGTGTCAAAGGCTGATTCTACATTAGTTCTTGATTTTTGCAACCGTGCGGGGGGGGGGGGGCTTCAGTCCCCAAAGCCACCCCCTGGATATGCCACTGATGAAAGCAGGTCTGGACATTGGTATTTTTTGTACTAGCCATGCAGTCAGGCAGGTAACTTTCCAAAGTTAAACACCTGACAAGAAATAAACCTGCCAAAATTTTAACAATAAAACAAAACATCACTATAATAGGCCCTAACCTCTAAAAAAAAATCAGAATTTGCCACATATTTGTGCTTTTTTTCCACACAAAAAACTCAAAACTTGCCTGTTTTTAGCAAAACGTTGCTACTTTTGTATAATTTAACTCAAATTATGAAAAATTTACAAAATTATGAAAAATTTACCCGCCATGTCGGGCAGGTAACTTTCAATTAATTATCCGCCCAACTCCAAAGTTACCCGCCATTAGCTGTCAGGCGGGTGCTTATGTCTAGCCCTGCATTAAAGTTCATGAAGTACTATTATTACATAAATGTATGAAGCGCTGTAAACTGGCACATATGGGCAATTGGAACAAAAGAGTAACAATTATTAAGCAAATCAAAATAATCAAGAAATATAAATGAGCATATGATATCAAGTTTACCAATGATAAAAGGCATTGCCCATCATTCCAATTCCTACATTTGACTTTCTCCCACACACATCCATCTTTGGTAATACCCTATTCACTCGTCCAATTCAACTATGTATTTCCTGAATATATGTCACTGTAGCATTTGCTTGTTTCATACTAGTGTGCCAAAAATTTAAATGATGTCAAAATACTTTTATAATGCCTAATCATAGAGTAGGGTGGTTTGTCAAATTATTGCAAGTCAGAGTATTTAAAAAAAATAAAAGTTTGTCAGTCGGAAAATAGTTGAATTATACGAGTGGATAGGGTATCCTTGAATAGCCCGTTTTCCAATTTGTATAGGGTAAAAGAATTATTAGAATTGTTGGATTGGGGAATTTGTGTCTAAATTGAAGAGGCTATTATCTAAGCCTGCTCAATGTTCTTGCAGCAGTTTGTAGTTTGTGTAAAGAATTTGGTGTAACTCAAATTGTTTGTGGGGTCAATTCAATTCTATCTATGCAATACTTACAGGGTGTATCAAAATGGTAAGCACTCGGAATAAATAAACTTTTAAAAATACTTTCCGTTCCATTTTGAAATTCAGGATTATCTTAATTGATAGTACATTTCTTTATATCTTAAGTTGCAAAAAGAATGAGAGCATTTTGTGATTTTCGTTTCCAAGAAAAGGAGGATGATGTAAAGGAACCAGTTTTGAAAACTCAAAAAATCCTAAAAAGTTAAAATGACGCAACATCAAAGTGGGTGTTTTGAATTAAAATTCCCATTCAAAGGTCATTTTTTAGAAATTTTTTTTATTTTTAGCTTGTCCCGAAGCCCAAATGGCAAAAAAATGTGTTTTTTGTGATTTTCTCAAAAAATGTGATTTTGGGTCAAAATCAACATCACCATCATGTTCCTGGTGAAAATTCCTTTCTGGAAATGTATACTTCTATTAACTTTAAGCACTTTGTTCAAAAGTTATGGTACAAAATAAATTTGCAAAAACGTGAAATTGAGTAAGGTGCTTTCCCCCCTTAATGCATTTGATTATGGCTCAGTACGGATAGGCATGGTAAAAGAACATGTTGATTTTCATGTTGTCTAACCCTAACCCCACCAGAACTCACTAAAGCTCACTCAAAAATCACCAAAATGCGCCTAAGTCCAAATACGTCATAGACACGGGTTGCATATGGGGACGAAATCGCTGCCCGGGCAGCAGCCCCGTGGTGGCCTGCTAGTGGTATGCCTCGCTTGGGAAGTCAGAGGTCATGGGTTCGAATCCCGGTCAAAACATGCTTTTTTCTACTGTGACGTAGTTGGACTTAGTATTATCAAAAGAGTGTATTACGTGAATATGTAGTTTTAGACCATTAGTAACTTTGACTTTCGCAAATAAACCAAATATCAAAAGAGTCAAATCCCTGTTGGGGGGGGGTGGCATTCATATATGTGAGCAGGATACCTATGTCTGTTGGCCAATACCCACTTTTAGCAGCCACCAATCAGCTCATTAGATCCCCATAGTTCTTTTAGCCCCTATTTTGAATGAAAAATAGGAAATAAAAGGAATGAGCACCGGCTAAAGGCGCAAGTCCGAGCGTCAGTAAGGGTGGAACCTTGTTAATATCTGATAATATAAAAATCCTGATAATACAAGGTGATTTTTAGGTCCCGAGAATCACTTTTATGTATTAAATAGGTTGGATAATACAAGCTCCTGATAAACCCACTAGATTTTGACTTAACCTTTTGCACGGTTTGACATATTGGTCATTTATGGTATCACAGATTGTGACAACTAGACCCCCTAAAATCAGTTTCAAAGATCCATTTTTACACAAAATCAGTTCACCTGACTCCAATTCTGGCGCTTCCAGTTTGATATACTTAACATTTTCAATGTATGCGCCTGGAGTCAATTTTAAGATTTACAGTGGGGGAGCTTCAAATCTAGATGCATCTTGATGAATATGCATTTCCGAAATGCAGATTGTATTCACACAGTCGCATGTCAATCTGATTTTACTCCAGTTCCGAGTACTGATACGCTGGGGTGTGCGTGTGCATGGAAAAATGCAACTACGCGTATGTACACACGCAGTCACTTATGCTCATGCGATCTTTTGCTGAAGTCCAGTTTAATATACAGTAGAAACTCATTATAACGAAGTTGCTAGGGACAGACAAATTACTACTTTATATCCAAAATTTCGTTATATCAGGGTTTTTAAAACAATAAAAAACAAAAGAAATTAGTAAAATGGTACAGGAAAATTACTACTTTATAACAGGGCTTTTCTTATATCAGATTTCGTTATAATGAGTTTCTACTGTAGATGCATCTGGATGTGCGAAGTACAGATTGATTTGTCCGTGTGGAGAGCCCCATTGTTGAGCAAACATTTTAGGGCATACCTGTTTGTTAGATTGAACAGTCCAATAAAAGTTTTTTGTTTGATGCGATGATATAGATGAATATGATAATCTCTCGATTGTGGGTAAAATTGATGAAATTTGAATAGAATCCTACTTATCTTTAAAATAAAATAACAAATACCAGGGATTTATGGCAGTTAGTTCCTTGTCCAAGGCAATTTCAAGAACACTCAACATTTTGCACCAGCGGGGTTTAACTTGGGATCTTCAGCATCGCAATCAAGCGCCTTACCGTTTGAGCTAACTTGACTGCTTTACAAAATTAAAGAATGTGAATATTTATAAAATCCTGTTGGGTCAAGTGAAGATAAGTAACTTTTCTTTCATGACTTTTCTTGAAATATAATACTGAATCCACTCATCCAATTCAACTGTTTTCCGACTGACAAATTCTTTGAATTATATATACCGTATTTCTGTACTCAAAAAGTACAACAAACCATCATATTCTATTTCTGACGCATTGTCAAAGTATTTTAGCCATATCCAGCACGTTTGTATGAAATAACCTAACGGTAAAAGCGATGTATATTCAGAAAATATTGTTGAAATGAACGAGTGGATTCCGTATAAATTTACTGAAAAAATCCAAAAAAACAAGGGTCTATGATAGCTTTGACATAGATGGATTGCAGCACCTGGATCCTGGGGGGGCTTCTTAGTACAAAAGGGGTTATGTGGACGTGCCACAAATTCGGGTAGCAAAATCAGGCTTCTTGGTATTCAAATTGGTCCTTTTTCTTCGCAAAATGTGGTATTTTGATGGGTTTTCTTTTCAAAATTTTCAGAAATTTGTGCCAAATGCCGCAAATTTGGAAATTTCTTTTCAAAATGAAAATAAAACAAATTTGGATAGAAAAATTGAGATTTTTTTTATTAAATATGGCTCAAAATTTAGAAGATTTGGTATATGGATGGGTCAATTTTTCTTTTAAAATTGGTATTTGGATGGGTGGCTTTCCAAATTTCCGAGAGGCACGTCATTACCAAAACCAAATTTGAGTACCCCACCCCCCCCCCCCCCCCCGGGACCCGGATCAATCATTCTAGAAACATAGGGTCTACTTTATGCAGATTTAAATGAGTCCCTTACACAATATTGTCCCTTGCTAGGTTCCTCCTACACATTCACCACAATAGGTGTGTAAAATTACATTACTTTTGAAATTTAACCCTCACAACAAGTCTTAATTATATAGCATTTTCATCAAAATTGGTTTTATGTTACTAATTTACCACTTATCTTTTGTAAAACTGTATTTTGTTGCCTAGAGTGGGCTGACTATTATGAGAGTCACATTATATCATCAAAATGAGCATTATAACCTGTCAAAGAGCAGTAGAGATTTGACAAAAAGGTGGCGTACATAAGGCATTTTATTTGGATATTCCACTGTTTCATCAATTTGCAGCTAAAAACTCTCAGGGCGAGTCTAATTAGAGTGTAATCAACAGAGGATTTTTTTTACAGGAAATATGTTTCCTTTTTTACATGTTAGTTTGATAAATATCAAATTTAATCAGCTTTCATGAGAATTTTAGTGTGTTGAAATCGGCCAATGCATTCAAAAGTTACAGCCATTTAAGTAAAGGTACACAATTTTGATGTCAAACAAATTTGCTTCGACATGAACGCCTTACTGTACAGTAGTAGGTAATATCTTATTGATTGTGTATTGATGAACTTGACGCTGCATTCAAATGCTAACGGCCACGCATGGTGCAGAGATTATGCGAAATCATACTCGGCCTCCAAACAAAATTTTTCCTACCAAACATTTGGTTGTGACGTCACCAAATATTTGCCATCGAACTTAAAGTATGAACGGGTAGCAAACATTTGGTCCAATGTATATGGCAATTCAATAGCATGTGCAATCTAGCGCAAAATTTTATTTGGTCTCAACTCGGTGTTTATTTTGTTTGGGGTCACTCGTCATTTTGACGTCACGACCAAATGTTTGGTAGCGAAAAATTTGTTTGGAGGCCGAGTATGTTTTCGGCGTTACTGAAGAAGATTCAATGATGCAGATCAAAAGTACTGATGGTCATTTCAGATATAAGGCCAAAGAAAAAAAAGGTTTGTCTCAGAAACCATTTGCAAAAACGCTATGCGATTTTTCATTTTTTTATTTTTTTTAGAAAAATAGCTATGCGGTATGCGGGATTCTTTTTTCTTTTCTTTTTTGACGCTCTAAAATTTTGATGGCCCAACTTACGTGTGTGAAGTCACAGCCACCGTCACTCAACACGTATGCGGTAGATGAAAACACTAAACAAAAAAGTTATATATAAATAAATCTCACTTGAATTTAGAATAAAGTTACTAAAAATCGCAATGATTCAGTTGTTTTATTTTGCATATTTTCTCTGTTTTTTGCAGTGCAGTGTTTTAATGAGATCGCCATTTTGTAATGACCTTCCCAGCATGCAAAGCGTGTATATGTGGTTCGCTGGTACTCAAAACACCGGGTACCAATTTCATTAAAACGAAGCTGCCGCGAATGGCGCAAGAATGTAGCAACCGGCACTGGCATTTTGTTGCAATTAAGACTCATAGTCCGGTTGAAGATCGACGTCGGTTTTGTCTGTAGTTTACGTTACGAATGCCAACCAGGTCCCATTACCTCAAGCTATTTAAAATATTGTTTATAAGCTGAAGACCATGTAACTCTTCGTAACAGAAACAAGAAAGGCAATGGAAGATCCTGATCCGGATGATTCAACAAAACAACAAGCGAATTAGAAGAGCTTTTTTGAGAGATCTGAACATTACCTCAAGAATCAACCCACTACCTGATATTTCACAGTCAACATTCAACAGCCTATTGTTTTCTTGTTATTTTATTTCCATAGACATTCCAATCATAACAATTGAAATTGACAACAGTCTTTGTTACCAGTACGCACATAAACTAAATAGTGCATAGTTTGTTCGCCGTTCAAATTGGGTACCTTCACTTAAATTACTGTAACTTTAGAATGCTTTGTCGGATTTCAACACAATAAATTTTCTAAAGCTATTGAAATACGACATCTCATGCAGGAACAATTTTGCAAAAGACTAAAAGGAACTGGTTATATGAAATCACTGATTAGATTACACTTTATTTTGTCTCACCCTGTATACTTGAGTTTCTAAATGTGTGCTTTTTTTAAAACATTATTTGTGGTAACATTGTGAATAATATGTGACCCATCATATCGAAAGGTACATTAAGGGTCCCAAAATGAAAATTAATTTGTTGGTCTCATCTGAAAGATTATATTTTAAGCTTTAAAATGACACCTTATTGGATGTTCGATTGCAAAGTTACATCCAAATTGGTAAAAGGCATCAAGCTGATTCAGAAAACTATAGTTCTGAGAAAATCAAATTTAAAGTTTCTGTACTGGTAAAACTTGATGGAGTCTAAAGGATTTGTGTCTTGTTTTTTAATAAATTAATCTTATGTTTTGGATGTTGGAGCCTGATTAATATGATAAAGTACACTTTAAAGGTAACGTTTCTGATGAAATTAGAAATTCGACCTTGGATGTGATTTTTGACTATGCTCAGCTTCAATAGCCCGTATCTCGTAATTTACTATGCCGGTATTAAGGTACCTTTCGATATGATGGGTCACATATATATTATTCAATAACATGCTCTCTACATTTGAAAAAACTCATGATAGTAAGTGTAAAATTTGCTCTGTGCCTGTAACTTTTTGCTTGGGCATGCAAATTTTAAAGGGGCATTGGAAAAGTTCAACATCATCCTCAATTTTTTTTTTCAAAACATTCTGAGATTTTGTGTTAGTGGTAATAAAGCATACAAAATTTTGTTGTCAAATTAAATCCTTCTAGGCGACGAAAAAAATATCCTGTGTTACAGCGGACGGACCTTTCAGGTAGGGTCGGTCGGTCGAGCGATTTTTTTTTGCCTAAAATAATCCAAAAATCAGGGAAAAACTAAAAAAAAATTTACTAAGAAATTTTCTTTTAAAAAAATAACCAAAATTGTTAAATTTTGGTCAAAAACCGGCTGATTTTATATGATTTTGGCAAAACTGAAAAAAAAATCTTTAAAAATGCAAATTTAGGGTCGGTCGGTCGGGCCTGTAAAACAATTTTTTTATTTTCGTCGCCTTATATTAAACTATTTAGATTTTCTTTCATTATCTTCAAGTTGGCTTTATTAGCAGATCCAATGCAAAATTGAAATTTCTTTGGGGTTATCTGTAATCTTTGATGTAAAAACAATGTTTTTCGAACAATACAAAAAAAGCTTATTTTCAGAGTGTCACACAGAGTGTCACACGTGCGTCACTCTTAAAATATTCTTTTTTTGTATACCCCGCACACCCCCTCTACATTTGAGATTTTCTATGGGCTTTTGACCACAAATTTTTATCAGAATACGGGCTGATATTCTGGTTCATTTCCAACATGATATGGAAACTCTCTGGCTACGTGTCTGTTTAAGGGACCGTTCACAAAACCTTGTAGGGGGGGGGCTGATGAAAAAATATAGGCCTATATATCGTGGAAAATGTTCACCCCTCCCCCCTTTTCGACCTCAAAAAATTTAAGGGTCCTTCTTTTCTGACAAAAATTTGTGGTCAAAAGCCCATAATAGAAAAACATAATTATAAACTCAATTTTCACCGGAAAATTTGTGGTATTTTTTTCAAGCCCCCCCCCCCCCCTTTACGAGGGTGAAAAATTTAAAAGGCCCCCTTTTTGCATCAGCACCCCCCCCCTAACAAGTGTTTGTGAACCAGAATTTAACCAGAATACTAACTGATCACTATTTTGTCAGCAATATATATAAACATGCACCTACCTGTATGACGTTTGTTTCTTGATGGTGAAATGGGCAAAACGATCCAGAGCTTCGTTAGCACGAATACCTCGTGATCCTATTGGTACTGTCCTTGGCCTTGCCCCACGACGTCCCCGGGGCACTCCACCAGCAACCCCGATCGCTTGGGCACTAGCCTGGGCCAAACTGGCTGCATCTACCGTATCTTCGTCTTCCTCTTCTTCGGCTACTTCCTGGGTAGGTGGTAATACACGAGTACCTAAGACGTTGAAAGTCCTCTGCAGAGGTAAATGTCCATTTTGTGGCACAAGTGGTGTGGAAGTCACTGATGAAGCTATTAATGATTGCAATGTCCGGTGAGGGTCCATTATTGCAGCACTTTCATTGTCGCTACCCAACTCATCAACCTCATGCAATCCGGCTGCTGTAATACCCGGAACTTGACCGTCCCTGTCAACAAACTGATCCATTGTTTTGGGCGACGAGCTGTGAAACTCCAAGTGATTGACCTTGACTTTTGTACTGTTTTAGTACAACTTTTATAGGTCAATATCACACATACCGGTGAAATTCCTATACAGTATTCTATTCATATACTTGCATTCGCGGCTGCATAGTACAGCACTGTGTTTGTCCAATGCTATATGTTACTTGCTCCATGTGATGCTCAGCGTGCGCGGACTGAGAACACACTAAATATTGTTGAACACTGCTCAGCCTGTCGAATTATTATGTGCGTGGGTGGGTTGTTAGATGGATGATAGATGATGGATGGCAAGTTTCAAGATACCATTTTCGTATTTTTCTGTTGGCCCAGGGGGAACACCTCCTAAAAACATGTGACGGGGATTGCGAAATAATTTGATTTTTTAAAATTTGTTTCATGGCATTTGGTGAATAGGCTACTTTAAGGCTGGGGTAGACCTTCAAATGGCATAAACCGTTACTCTAGAAACTTTCAAACTAAATCAAAGTTGAACTGGATGTCAATCAATCAATCAATGATACAAGTACTTGCATAACATGCATACCCCATGAAGGAGTCTATTCGTACAGGGGACCCACGGCTTTACGTGACGTACTGTCCGACCACGGAGCAAGTAGAGTAAAGTTTCTTGCCCAAGGAAACAAGGAGACGAAAACCGCCCGGCCCGGGGCTCGAACCCACAAAACCATATCTTTTTGCCCCAAAATTTCTGGAAAGCCTAACTAAAATTTGCATTCGTGAAATTTTGAACTTTTTTGCTTTTGATGCAGGTTTTATCAAATTTTTGATTTTTATCTTATTTTTTGAAAAATTGTCAAAAATAGGCCAAATATTGCCATTTTGGTGGCAGCGGTGGGATGTTTTTGCATTTTTTGACCAATTTGAGAAAACCGTTCCTAGACATTTGTTTCTAAATTCCAAAAAGCAAAAAAGTTCAAAATTTCACCAATGCAAATTTTAGTTAGGCTTTCCAGAAATGTAGGGGCAAAAAATACCGTTTGGGCCATTTTTTCCAAAATTGACATTTTTGGTCAAACACTAATAATATCATCATCATGTTCAGGATAAAAATCCGTTTCTAAAATGTATACTTTTATATAGTTTATGCAATTAGTTTGAAAGTTAGAGTGCAAAAACGGTTTATGTCATTTGAAGGTCTACCCCAGCCTTATTTACACAAAATACCAGACAATACTGTTTCTCCTATACTATGTGTATTGTATTTCTTTTGTATTTTTTTGTTTTCAAGAAGTAAAATCTTAATAAAATGACAGAAACTTGCAGATTATTCACTTCTTTTTGGTGAAGTATATTCATTTTGTCCATGGTTCAAAGGTTTTAGGTTCCAGAACACTTTTAATGAAGCTAATTAGCATAATTTTATTCATAATTTGCAAAACTTTACTGATTTTCGTCGTTTCGGCATTTTACGTAAAACGCGTTTTTCAGCACTGCGCGCAGTTTTTCTCGGAAACCGTTCATCCGATTTACATGAAACTTGGTGAGAATCTTTAAACTAGGCAGATCTAACTTTTTATGAAGTGAATGGTTTTAAAAAGTCCCTTATTTTTTTCGTGAAACAGGTTTTCTTTTTTTTTTTTCCGATTTGCGTAATTTTTGAAATTACGCATTCCTGGTACGCGCTGTACGAAAAACTTCTTTTCATAATATTTTTAATAATATTTTAAAATATAAGTGTTCAAAAGAGGAAGTTCAAAATCACTTCGCAACACTAGTATAGTATCGATAACCTGCACGCAGTGATATGGCCGCCGCGCCGTTGCCATGGCAACGGATGACACAACATACGTAAAAATTTATGAACTCTACACTTATTATATCTCATCTCACCAAATATGAAGGTTATTGAATGTGTATTTTAGAAAATCACCTTCGGGACCACTGCGTCTTTGTGAACTTTTCAGATCTTAAATTTGCCGACTGGGCAGTAATTGTAGGCCTTCAGCACTAAAAATTGCCAAATGATAAGTTGACCACAACTAAAAACCTTACCTGGTTTCAACTGTTTTTTCAACTGGGGCTGTAAATAATGAATGGTCCTTAACCCTTTGAACCCTGGCCATTCCACGTGTATCTGTACCGCTGACCCGAGCCAACCCGAAAGTTTAAAAACACAATAACCCCTAAACATACTTAGATCTTGATTTCCCTGGCTTTACTTTTTCATTTTACATAAATCTGAAATATTCCAATAACCAGCATTCACAAAAGAATATTATTTATGTGAACAACATATTCGACATTTACGTTGTTGTCTATGGGCAAAGCCACACTTGTTGAAACGTTTGATCAAATTTGCAAAAATATGTGGAATGTTTTCCTCTGTTGAGTCAATAAGAGCAAAATGACCCATCAACCATGGTTTAAAATCTTCATTGATATCTTCCGATATAAATAAGATCATTGAAAATTGTAACTACCCATGCCTGATGACAGACACATCAAGTTTCTGACACGAGACCTTGAAGCCGGTAAACCGGCTCATCAGGTATACGGTACACGTACATGTGAGCCGGTATACCGGCCCGTCGGGTTCAAAGGGTTAAAACACAACTACATTAAGGCTGGGGTACGGGTAGACCGTCCTTCAAATGGCATAAATGTTTTTTGTACTCTAACTCTCAAACTAATCGTATAAACTATATAAAAGTATACATTTTTAGAAGCAGATTTTTACCCTGAACATGATGATGATATCAGTTTGTGACCATTTTTACATTTTTAGAAGTGGATTTTTACTCTGAACATATTTGTCATAATAAAATGTAGGCCTACTGCACATGCAAATTTTAGTTAGGCTTTTCAGAAATTTTGGGGCAAAAATGATGATTGTTGGCATTTTTTGCAAAAATCGATATTTTTGGTCAATAACAGATATGACAAATATGTTCAGAGTAAAAATCCACTTTTGAAAATGTATACTTTTATATTGTCTATGCAATTAGTTTGAGAGTTTGAGTACAAAACCATTTATGCTAGTTGAAGGTCTACCCCAGCCTTAAAGCACATCATCTGCCTAGCCTAACCTGATCACATAGAGCAACATTGTGCAGTAGGCCTACATTTTATTATCTGCCTAACCTTTTGACATATATAATTATTCCAGTAAAGCACACCATTCGCACATTCCATTACATTGGCCGCAGCAGGTTTAAAACTCACTACTCCATGACTCAAGTTCCTACAGTGTTCTGCATTTACTGTAAATTATTATTGTATATTTAGAATACTAAACATTATAATGTTCCAAATCCACCTACACAAATTGCAGTAAAGCCCATCATCTGCTTAACCTT